>JAGDQP010018074.1:0-37252 GCA_022664845.1 Lepisma saccharinum
ATGTAAGTTTTTATTGGTTTGACATTTGATCTTTTTTTTTATTAAAAATACAATTGTTGGTTACATGTCCTTTAGATATATAGATGGCATTAACCTCTTTACTCAAGTAGAAAATATGTGTGTGTCTAGAGTATGTTATACGTAGCATTACTGTTAGTAACTGCTGTTTAAGTTTATTGGACTCTTGGAGTTAAATGGCGAGTTCATAGTTTAAGATACAGCATGATTTTATAATCAAAAGAAAGAAAAGGGTCGAAAAATGGGATTCTGTTTTCGCGTTTCGTTTCTTGAAAATTTATTACACTTCTAAGCCAATTTTCTCTCCAAATTTTATCAAATTTCGGCTTTTCATGAAACCCCGATTTTTCGATTGTTTTAAAACCAAACATCGGCATTTGTTCAAAATCTGGATTTTTTTTAAAAAAATCAGTCCCTTCTTTGTTTTCTTCTTGTTGAAAGTGATTTTCGAGTTTCTATTGAGTTTTCGTTCAAATCTGTTTTCTTTTATTGGATTTTGTAAATTAATGCTTAAATTTGGGAAAATCCTTCCATTGGATATGGTTAACTAATGTTTATGCATAGTTAAATTCTTTGATTAGAATTTGTTATCCAACATCTAACCTCGATGAATTCTTAGGTGAAGTTTTTTTTTTTAACTGTCATTAGGTTTGGTTAAATTCTGGTTGGATTTATTTAACAATCGCTGAGCCTTGGTTAAATTAGTTGATTGGATTTTGTTACTCAACGTTTAACCTTGATTAAATTCTTTGTGTGGATTTTATTAATTATGATTAACTTTGGTTAAATTCTGATTGGATTTCGGTAATTAACGTTAAACCTTGGTTAATTTTTAATTGCTTTTTTAAGTAACGTTTAACCTTATTTAAATTATTTATTTGGATTATGTTAACCAACGTTAACTTTGGTTAAAATATTGTATTGGACTTAGTTAATGAATGTTTAACCTGGTTTAAATTCTTTTGATTCAAAGTTGTTCACCAATGTTTAACGTTAGTCAAATGGTTTGATTGGGTTTAGTTAACCAATATTTAACCTTGGTTATGATGGACTTATATGTGAAGTTTTGTATACCTTTTAGGTTCAAGCAGTGAAAAAGGAAAACATACTTGAATATTTTTATATCGAATCCCACTCACTTGACACCTTGTTATATAGTTACCGGTTTCGATCCTGGTTCGGACAAAAGTTGGCCAAAACCACTTAAAACTGTACGTCTCGTTCTTCAGGCGTTAACTGCATTTTCACTCGATGGAATGCATTGATAGATCAGCATTTGTTCACCAGGTCTTCAGGTCATAAACCAGCCTTCGGCCACAAAACTCATCATGAAGAATATATTGTTTCACAAAAACATATATCAATGAACCCAAGACCACGGTATTTACTCAGTCGACATGGTCTAATGGTTTTGGTTGTTAACTTGAGCCGAGACAAATAGAGAGGAGTCCTGCTAGAAACCATGCTGACTGAGGTTTTTCACCAGGTAAAAGCATGTAAAGTACTTAGATGAAGGTCCTGCTCACTACCTTACACTTCCCTCTCTGCAAGAATGCCCGCTATCTTTAAGCAAACATTTGACTGGCTTTGCCAATAGCCAAATATTTGAATTTATTTTTCTCTTTTGATTTCTTTTATACAGATCAAGTGGCTCACATAAGATAATGCTTGTGTGTGAGCCAGCATCTCAAGTAATTTTTTGTTTATTATTATGTATTATTACCTTGTTATCTTAAACAAATTTGTTTTTTATGATCAAATATAGTCCAATATAAAACCAGCACCCATTTACAAAATATAGATGCTACGATACTATAATACTACATTGCTACAGTAAGTTTAATCTAAGATTGCTTCTACTTCTTCATTTGATATATTTTTGACCCATTTTGGCATTAGTTTTTTAAACCTGTTTATATTTTTCTCCGTTTTTATATATATTGGCATATTATCGTAAATTTTTGACGCCTTACTACTAGAATGGCATTTTGCTACTTCTTTATTTGTTCTTGTGTATTCTAAATTTAGTTGTGTTTTACTTCTAGTTTCATGGATATGTTGTACTTTTTTCTATTCATTTTCATTACTTTTGAAATATATTAGAACAGCTTTTATGTACAATTTAGGTAGATAAGGTACAGAGAATTCTTTATACAAATTTTCTACTCTTGTTTCATACGTTTTGTTTGTACATATTCTTAAC
Organism: Lepisma saccharinum; assembly: GCA_022664845.1. Classification (NCBI taxonomy): domain Eukaryota; kingdom Metazoa; phylum Arthropoda; class Insecta; order Zygentoma; family Lepismatidae; genus Lepisma; species Lepisma saccharinum. Next base: position 2,222 of record JAGDQP010018074.1, read on the forward strand.
ATATTATTTTGTTGAACAATTAGTGGTTTTAAATGCGTCTCGTTAGCCACCCCCCAGCTTGTTATGCCGTATTGGAGTAAGCTTTGTACCAGTGCATGATACGCTATGCGTAGTGTCTTAATGTTCATTATATGACTAAGTTGTACAAATTTATAAGATAGTTTCCGTAATACTTTTATTACACGTTCAATGTGTAGATTCCATCTCAAGTGTTCATCAATGATTATTTCTAAATAACTAATTTCTTTTTCTTACAATTACAATATTTGACCTTATCACATTTATGTAGTTTTATTTCCACATTGCCTACAGGTTGTCCAGTTATTGTTGGAGAAAATGTTATGTACTTTGTTTTGTCAGCGTTTAATACTAGTAAATTTACGTTTAGCCAATTGCTTACTTTCTCAAACTCTATTTCAGTTTTATGGTAAGTTTCATCCCACGTTGTACCACTAATTGTTAATGATGTGTTATCTGCAAATGACCATCTAGTTTTAAGTTACATAGTTCATTTATATATATTAAAAATAGCACAGAACCTAAAACTGTCCCTTGCGGGATTCCATATTTGATGCAAGCATAATTGCTTATGTTATTACCTATTTGTACAGCTTGTTTTCTATCTGTTAGATAGCTTTTGAACCAGAATAATGCCAGACCTTGCACTTCACTGTGTCCCATTTTACTTAACCTTTCTACTTAATAGTATATTATGAGATATGGTGTCGAAAGCTTTTGCTAGATCAAGGAACACAGTTATTACTTTACGATTTTTATCAATCTCTTTACATATTGTATCTGTAAGTTTGCATGTTGCATCTGAAGTGCTTTTTCCAGCTCTAAAACCAAGTTGATTTTCTGAGAAAAAATGGTTTTGTTCTTACAAGTCTTTTTAATGCATTTTTCTAGTAGTTTCGAACAATTGCTTACTAATGAAATTGGTCTATAATTATTTACATCACTTTTGGTTCCTTTTTTTGTAGGTAGGTGTTATTATAGCAGTTTTAAAGTTTTCAGGAAATAAACTGTTTCAATACCCAAATGAAAAATATGTTGTAACGGCTTTGCTACATACACTTTCGTATTGTCTAATATCGCTACAGATATCTCGTCTATACCTGATGCTGTCTTTAGCTTTAATTGGTTTATGTAATCACTTACTTCCTGCTCCGTGATTGGATTCAGGAATAATGCATTTTTTGGACACGCTTCTCTTTTACAAGTATTATGCATTTTCACATCTAATTTATTAACTTTTTTTCCCAGTCTTTCCCCTATGCTATTTCGTCTGCCTATTTAGAGTAGTACATATGTAAACTAACGCTCCTTTTCAGGCTCCCCAATACGGTTTTCCATTTTTGAAAATTATGGAAAAAAGTATGGTGTTTGTGAAACTCTGTGATATAAAGTTAAAAGTGTTTCAAAGAATTCAATTTTAGCTTAGTTATTTGACTGCACAGCCCATGACGTACATAATTTGCTAGCTGTCAAACAACTCAATTGTCAGATAAAAATTAATTCCTTATAAAACACGTTTAACTTCATATAACAGAATTCCATAAGCACCATAGAGCCTGCTTTCCAAAATTATAATATTGTATTTCTCTTTTCCATAACTTTCAAAAATCGGAAAAGGCGGTGATGGTGGTGGTGGGGGGCTGAAATGGAGCGTTAAATAAAATACCTAGCTAAATGATAGTATGCAACGCGTACACATACGTGTCCATATTCCCCTTGATATTAATACCTTGCAAGAGAGTGCGGGAAAGAGCATTTTCAATGGAATTTATCATCATATATTTAAATTTTGGTAATTTATTGCATTTTATGCAATGTGGGAAAAGAACTGTTTCGGTTCCATTTTCATTTTCACTTGTAAGAAAAAAGGGTGATGATGAATTTATTTTTTTCCATTTTCTTTTAATGCAATAACTGGAGGTGACACTTGTGTTGAAGAAATGACAGAAAAAAAGAAACAAATTCGTGTTCAACTGTAAACCCGACTACTTTGACTGAATAACAAATGAAAAACGCAGAGCGGGAGAAAAAACATTGAGAGAGTAGGAGAGATTTGTAGCAGCTGTGAGTGATCTTCTGATGCTGACGTATCGTTTATCATCTGCGCCAAGAAGATCATGATAGTCAACACGTAGCAGGCATGCGACATAGTCGGATTCTCCTCCCATTTTTCTTGCGACTTCCAGTTCTCTCGGCATCCCTTTCACCGACACGACTTTAGCTACATTCACTTTTTTTTTTATAGACATATTTTTTTTTGTTCCATATTGTTATTCTCTTCACCGTTTATTTGTGGTTGTGTCTGATGCTACCGGAGATTCAACACAAAAAAAACAAAAAACATGTAAGAATCAACACATTGCATCTGTTTGTGAGGCAACCATTTGTCATCAGTTGCTCGTTGTAAATGTTTCGGTAAATCACAACCAGTGTGCTGCTATAAAAAGTTAACTTATTAAAAGAAGTGAAGTAGTTTCAAAGTAAAAGAAAATAGTATTTACTCAAATTTTAGATATTAAATATTTTTTTTTCTCTCTTGAAAATGGCGTGATAAGCTAGGTTAAAGGTCAGGCTTGTGTGAAGCGTGGGTCTATATAGAGTCATTTGAGGGCGGGGGGAATACGACATCTTCAGGAAAATCCTCACACAACATTAAAACAATCGAAGTGAAGATGAAGAAAAACTAATTATTGATACGTTTCTATGTGAATAAGCTTTGAATAGATGTTGCAGCGCCTGCCACTCAACCCATCAAGGATTACATAACAGGATATCGTAACACTGTAAATAGCGCATCTTACCCTGATATTGTGAAAAAATACATTTCTTGGATACAGTATTAATAATATACCACACTGTGAGAAATACTATGCGAAATCTTGGGGTATTCCCCCGACTAGCAATCTGCCAGCGGTGAGGGGAGTTAAGTTGATATAATAAAAATATATTTTTAAGTCATATTAAACACATCGAAGATAGGTCTGAACCAGGAAAGTCATAAATGGATTTACCAATTCACAATTGAAGTTCTATGCAGTACAACTTCAGTCTATTTCAGTCGAAGTTGTCCAATACACCTCCTATCTGGTTTCGAAATTTCTTGTAAACAACTTTTTCTTGTTTTGACGTCCCTTACATGATGGTACATTTTATATTTTTAACGTCTCTAAATTCCCTTCATTTTTGGGGAAAATTAGAATTGTCATATATAAAATACAATGGTAAATGAATTAATAAAAGACACTAGAACTTTAAATTTTAAACAAATATGTACGTATATTTAACACTCAAATAGGGTTAACCAGAAACTTCTATATTGGATGAGTACTTTGATTTGTTTGCACGCAACCTTATAAAACTTTTTCATACAGATTTTTCTACCCTACAGGCTCTTAGAAATACTACAGTTCGCTGGGAGAAACATTTAACAACTCACTTTTCTTATCTTTTCTTAATCTCTGATTGATAAGGAACAAAATAACACTAATCACAATATTATATCATCAGAAGACTGTTTAATCATTAGACAATGTCACATAACAAACTTCTACAGCTTGCTTCTACAGTACAAAAATATTTTAATCTGGTTTTCAAATACTTGTTTCTTTACAAAATATAAATGGTTTCTTTTGTTATGTGTAATGATATTTAGTCAATTACGCCCTTAAGTAGCTTCTTTTGACTTTCCACTTCCTCATGGTTTCTTTACTGCGATATAGATCTAAGAATTTGTATCCGAAATCGTGCATATTGCACAATTTCCTTTAACTTTACCAATCCAGCCCCATGCAACATCTATGATCGTTCACTCGTAGCTTCCTTATAGGAAACATCTTTAATAAATTCAAGTGCTTACTAATGCGAAACTGTGTAAATCTTTGAGAGCGTAACTGGTTATGTACCAAAGACAAACATACTTTTTATAATATTGTCACATTTCTGAGGATTTACTTCAGTGACGTCAACAACGACAAAATCACATTTCTCCATTGACTTCTACATTCTATTGAAATTCAAGTCCAATTGCTTTAAGTAACCTATAGAAACTGAAAGGACTACACGATGTTATTTTATCCGATGAATGACTAAGCTAGTAGGCCTAGCCATTCAACCTCAGGCAAATTTCCATTCTAGGCCAACGGAAAGTGCTTTAAAAATTCCTGAATGGACGGACAGACACATAAATTAGGGATTTTATATTTATGTAGATAGAAGATAGATTAGTATAGTAAATTCTACAATTTCCAACGTTCATTATTATTACACAAAACAAAGATTAATACGAACGTTTACCCCGCCAAGCGTTAGAAGTACGCACTATTGTTTCTTATTGCATGGTACTGACATCTATGTGAGGTGACATCAAATCACGGAAATCAGTAAAGTCTATCAGCTTGTGTGTTTTCTCAACAGGTCGCAGTACCACGATTACGCTTGTGTGTTTTCTCAACAGGCCGCAAGCAAGGAAAAAAAGTTTAAAATAAACTTCATTGTTTTTATATGTTTTATATATCTTGTCTTCAACTTTGTATTACAATTTTTTTTTTTTTTTTTTTTTTTGGCAGTCTTTGAGCTTAAACTATATCAATGGACTTTTTACCAGTATTGTGGAGGACCGTTTTCGACATTTCGGAAACAGGAAATGGATTGAGCCGGTGTTCGATGCTTCTCCAGTGAGTTGAGTTTGTGGCTAAGCAGGTGAAGACTGAGCTAGTGAAACTTTTTGCTAAGAAACAAGCGACTTCAATCGGTGTCGATTGGTTGATACGCGTTAGTTCGGTGTATGATCATCGGAACATCTCAATATTCGTTCATGTACAACAATGATTTTAAGTCCATACTTTTCTTGATCAATACACCACTAATGTCTTAGAGACAAGAGGCCATACTAATTTTACTCAATTTTTACTGGTCGTCAGGTTAGTTGTATGGATTTTGTCAGAAAACTTCTTTGAAGGAGTGAACAAATCCTTCTAACTGTCGCACATTCTTTTCATCAACAAACAGTCTTCTTCGTTGAAGCCTTTATATCTATTAACCATGTTCTTCATTCAGGGTGCACGCACAGGAAAGAGAGATATTTAAGCATAACGTCACTGTCCCACGTTTACAACTCTTCTGTTTGGACAAGTTCCGCACTGTCACCATAACAACGCAACGGAGATGATCTCATTGCTTATCTAATACATTTTCTTTCTAATACGCTTTTTTTTCCTGAACTGAGTGCACTGTCAGCCAAAGACGATACGATGTACAGAGTCTGACAATAATGTGTGTGTGATGAACTTTACCCATGTGAAATGACACACCTGTGTTCTTTGTTTTACCACCATGAAATAAGATGGAAGTCTGTAAGCAATATTTATAGTACGCCATTCTTATACTCAATCGGCAGCAAGAGCGACACAACACTACTTTCCGCCTTTGGCAAATGTGTGAACTAATTGAAGCAAAATTTCCTGTAATCTTGTACATGTCAGGGCTTATATAAAGGGTGATTCTCTCGCTAGAGGCCCCGAACAATTATAAAAATAATATGTTATTGAGATAATGGTTTGATAATTTATATACGCTCACTTTCAACTATGTAAAATGGAATCTGCTCATAATCGATACAGAAAAATGTCTTTTTCCACATTCAAGCACACTCGATGTATTTCTCCGAATTATGGAATACTTTTCTCAAAGTGTCAAACTTAAGAACTTGAATCTCTTGGCGTAAAGCGTTTTTGAGTTCGATTGTGCGGGGTTTACTTTTTTGCACTTTGACCTTTAATAGGCACCAAGGAAATAATTCGGCAGGTGTTACATCGGGAGATCTGGTTGGCAGAGCTTTTTAAGATAATTCTGTCTGACTGTGTACGATGTTCCTAACACGACATTTGACTCACAAGTGCCAAGATACTGGGACGCGTGTATATACATGTAATTATCTCAAAAAACAATTATTTTTAATGGACAATAGTTTGGGGCTCTAGCGAGTATAATCTTTATACAGTGTAAGTTTTTTTAACATGAATACTAAGAAGGGCTTAGTTCTCTTTTAGGCTTTAGTGTCAAGGCTGTGAATTGTGAAGCCTTATGCGCCCATTTCCGTCCGTCAGTCCGTCTGTCGACAACTTTCAACTCAGGAACTAGACCTAGGAAAGTGGTTGAGTGTCATTGGAAATGTCTCGGTGGGACTAACTCAAACCCTATAGATGATATACATTGCAGAGGTGGATCAGAGATAGAGCGGTGCCAGGGATAGGGGCAACTCATATCTTTGGAACTACTAGGGCTAGGAAGTTGATTGAAGTGTCGTTGGAAAGGTCATTCGAGTTCTCGGCAATGCTGCTGTGAATTAACAGAGGGGAGATTCACAGAAAGCCAATTATAGGTGAAGGCTATATAGCGTAAAAATATTGGGATAATACTTTTGTTCTTATTCGTTAGATGGGAGGACATTCGTGTGAAGTCCATCCAAGAGAAGGATTTTGTAAAAGAAAATAACGTGATAAGACAATAAAGAAGAATCAACTCAGGCATAAAACATTATATTTGAAAGACATTTAGGTTCCGCGGTAACCAGTACGAGAAATAAAATTCGTCGTTGAATAAAATCGACTAATACAGTAAGATTATAGAAAACAATTGTACTGAAACACTAAAGATAAATAAATCTGGTATTTTGAGTTTATTCAGTTTAAAGTTTCATTTTTTTTTCGCAATAAAACAAAGTTTCGCTTTTATTACATATATGAAGTTCCCGTATCTCTATCAATAACACACTTGAAATGCGGTATACTATTGCGGTATTAGATTGACAAACAGGTAGTCATTGCTTTTCAAGGAATTGAAGCAGCCCTCTTTGGAAATGAGTATAAATGCGTTATTTCACTTCGTCATGAGTAAGTTTGACAGTCTATTTAGTGCAAGTCTGGTAATGAGAGCTTATTCGAAAATTAAACGTTAAATAAAATGAATATTAACTTCCAGAACAATGTTGATTGATTAAATACTAAATATTCTTCAAATCGTTCACATTGGAAATACTGTTACAGAGTAAAATTTAACAGATTTATGAACAGTTAATTCCCTTCAAATTAATTGTCCATTTAAGTACACCTTTCAATCGTCTCGTGATCACTTAACATTCATCTTTTAAAGAGAGAGATCGTTTTAATTTTATTTAAGATATTTAGAACAGAGAGAGAACAAGAACGTTTCTAACCAGCCTATTGACATATCATTTGAATTGAAATCCATTATTTCCTTTTAAAGAAGATGTTCCAGTGTAAGGGAAAGCCGTCTACACAATTCCCGTAATTAATTGCAAACACCGATTTGTTTTTATCTACTCGGATGTAATTGTTTAAGGGCATGAGCAGGTTATGTGTATCCAGTACATGTGTAGAAACAAGAATGACTAATGCACTTTCTTGAACATAAATCGAAAGAAATTATTTAATAATGTATTCTCTACCTTTGTTGATACACTTTTAGATTATTATCAACAAGTTTTTGATTAGAGTTTTAAAAGCGAAAATGTTGTGTGTAACCATGGTCCACTTTTCAGTGAAAAAAAAATATGAAAAATACGAATGAATTAAGAAAGCTAGTGTTTTCCAGAGTTAGTTAAAAAAAATTCGGTATCGATATCTCTGGAGAGCTGGAACAACAGTTTCTATATTTCGTTTTCTTAGTTTCTTTGACATGTGGGTTGGACCTCTGTTGCACTGAGCTCTTCAAATGTTTCTCTTTTCAATGATTGAGTTGAGTGAGCGAGGATCGACGCACATGTCATCTTCAACACCTAAATCTGCGAAGTGGTGACTGTCAAACATCCCAAATTTGACAGTGATCATACCTCTATAGTCTACAGAAATCGTAGATCACATGTTGGATGTACACTGAAAAAATTAATAGCTGCTGTAACTATATTTCATAGTTAACACCTTTGACACCTAAGCAGTGGTGTAGTGGGAGAAAAATAGTACCGAGGCGCTTGATTCAAGAATAATTCGTTAGAGTATGAACATGGCAAGTACCGTGTACATTAATGTATCTACCTTTGCAGCATAGTAATGATAAGGTAATCACTCCTTTATTGTCTGTGTCCGCTCATCCTCTTCTTTGACTGTACTCCTATCCTGAAAGTAACTAAGGCAGAACCAAAAGTAATGCTTAAAAGATCCTACATTACCGATGAGTAAGTTGGTGGTTCCATAGGTGATTTGTGTCTAGGAAATGTCTACAGTCTTATTCCAACAACAGAAAACAAAATGCGAATTTTAATTACTACCAAAGGTGTATTTTAATTAACTATATTTAATGACGGTGTAGGAGACACTGACTTAGTGAGTACAAACCACAAATCATTACGTTTTAAGTGAACTAGCTTATTAAAAATGATTTCTTCATGGAGACCATTTTGCTCTTCAGGAGCTCTTTAACGCAGTCGAACCACATAATTGTAATGCTGTCAAGTACATTGTAGATGATGTTCTCATGCTCTGTGGAGAAGAAAAGGAGCAGAAACTGGTAACATCGTATGAATACATCAACGTGATTCCATTTCAATTTGAAAACTGCTCAAATATTTCTTTCACTTGGTAGTAAGGCGGTGAATTACAGCAAATGTGGCTAATACTGGATTAACCAGACAACTAAAGAGAGATAATCATCCGCCGGAGGAATGTATGAATCAAGAAAATACGAGGAATAAGCAGCAACAGAAAGACAATTCTTTAGATAATTGTGGAGTTTTATTGCCAACAAAAAGAGAAAAAAAATGAATTCAATGTGTTTAATGCAAAATATGGTTCCACGAGAACTGTGACTCAGAGAAGTATTTCGCTGTAATTGGACTGAGCTAGGAATGAGGATTGTTGTGCACTGTTGGACATTGAATAGGTTTTGACGACATCTCTAATATCTGAATTCACATCTGCTATTTACTGCTTAACTTCTTTATAATGTGATGATTTCTTAAATTTTAGCTTAAATTTTTTTATCATAAATATGTATTTTTCTATTTCAGTATTAGTGGCATTTGTAAGTGACGATATTACCTTAATGTGCTTACAATATCGCCAGTTTAATTAATGTAACAAAAATAATAATAAACTGTAGGTGGTTACTAATATTAAAATTTCTGCTGATGGTAATTTCAGCACAAGGTCCAACGTAATTGATGTACTAATTATTTTTTTTCTCTGTGGCTACACATGACTGAGTTATTTCAAATATTTCGAATTGGTATCGATATTCGCTCTATTTGCCTGATAAATAATAGTGTAAATATTGACACTGTAACTTCCAAAGAAAGGCATTTATTTTTTAAGTGACATACATACGTTGGAAGTTTCTGGCATCAGAATTAAGGAATTGTATACAAGAATGTAAAGTAAACTAAATTAAGAGTACAGTTTATTGCCCTCTCTCTCTCTTTCTTTCTTTCTTCCTTTCTTTCTCTCTTTCTTTCTTTCTTTCCCTCTTCCTCCCTCCGTAAGAACTCATAGATTCATCCTTTCAGACTGAATTTGTTGGATAAATGCTTCTGAGTGCAAGGATTATAAAAGCTGTTCAACCAATCCAAACCAATTTAACTGAAGCGAGAACAGGTACTAAATTTTCATGTGTGATCTAAGTTCTTAATTGTTCTGTAATTTACGTTGTGTAATTCGTTTGTGTGTTATTTTTTAAGTTCACATGTTATTCTGTTTTTTTGTTGTTTACAGTGCTCTGGTAGCTGCATCAGGGACGGCCCTCAAACCACATAATAAAGTCACGGTAATTTCAGCTGTGTTTACTGATACATCGAAAAAGAACTTCGATGTGCAATTCTTTTATTCAAGATTTGCCGTTTTAGGTCCCTTGATAGCAAAGCTATAGCAGAGGGACCGTCTATTCCCGCTCATGGTGTCCGTCTGTCCGTTCGTGTCCAGAAATTAAATCTCAGGAAATATAATGTGTAGAGAGACGCTTGAGGTGTCGTTGGAAAGATCTTTGCTAGACTATCTCAGAACCGCTGGGGTCGTCTTGATTGGTGCAGTAGTTTAGTGTTGCCAAATCATTTTTTTAAAGAAATGGATTGTTCAAATTTCTTCCATTCAGTGAGACATAGCAGCACCAAACTTGGCATAAACATTATTTGACACAATAGCAACATTGTGGGTGTTTCTGCCCCCAGGCACTCCGCTGTTAGTGTTTCCAACCCGTGCCTAGAAAAAAATATCTTATGAACCAGAAAGTGTAGAAACGTGACTGAGGTGTCGTTGGAAACGTTTTGGCTAGACTAGCTCAGAGTCACCAGAACAGTCTTGAGTTGTTCAGTGTTGCCAATCCATTTTCTAAAATAATTAGTTGTTGAAATTGCTTCCATTCAGTTAGACCTGGCTGCGCCAAACATGCCATAAATTTTTCGACACAATAGAAAAGTACTGTGGGTTTTCCTATACCTAAGCACTGAGGTTGTCATTGTTGCCAGCTTATTTTATAAAAAAAGATGATGCGTGCGTGGATAAAATACTATCAAAGGACTGGAGCCTTCACGATTGTTAGTAGAACAATAAAGATCATAATAAATAGACTTCCCCATTTCTGTCTGCGCTAAAACAAATGGGCTATTGTCCAGGAAGGAGCACGTGATTTTGAATTAATCCGCTAGGCTGCTTTGGCATCGACCTCATAATAGAATATGATTTTTCTGCCAGAGCTACCTAGCGGATTAATTCAAAATCACATGCTCCTGTACAAAAACGCATTAGTTTCAGAGCAGACAGAAATGGGGAAGTCTATCTATTATGAGGTCTATTGTAGAACCGCAGCTCTAACTTGTATCATAGATTTATTTATTATATTTACAGTGAAGATGAAAATATTTGAATGATTATGATTGGTGTTCTGCTTGGAAACAGGTTTATAACCCGAACATTCACAAACCTATTATGCATATACACTATTAATAGACTGGATTGTTTTGCGTTTGTTAATAAATAAATAAATATTTTTTTTCGTTAATGCTTTGTAGATGTTGAACAACGCTGCAGAGCATACTGTTTCTAACCTTTGTAAAAAGAAGCAAATTAAAACGATGTCATTTAGTCAAGCGATTCTCAACGTATTGGTCGCAAGGTACTCGTAGGTCAGTTCCGCGATCGTGCCAACTAGAGAATGTGGTATTAGTAGCTATATATATATTAAATTATTAATTGATACAGTACTTTTCCTTAGTAGGAGTCGCCGTGACACAGGCAGTAGCGCGCCTGACTACGAATCGGGAGGCCCGGACTCAAATTCCGGCCAGGACGCTGAAGCACTATTCTCGTAGTGTTCCCAGATCTGATGCGCTGAGGTGAACTCAGTCTCCTATCAAATTGAGTTCCAGAGTGTCCTTGGCATTCCTGGGAACCTTAGGAGGTAAAGGCAGCCGAGAGTGGGACTGACCACCCTACCTCGCTTCGTGCCGTTGGTCGAGAATATGTGAAGTACTACCTTCAGATCCTCCATGCGCCGTTCACAAAGTGTTTGGATATATTATATATATAACCCTAAAATTATTATTGAAACTGTCTCCAGAATACCAGAAGAAAATAGATGGATTTAATTTCAAATATTTCACAAAACTGTGGGATATCATCACCTTGGACTTAAATAGTAATCAAACAGTATCAGCTAATTAAGATCAGTTGCATTTTGTTTATTTATCGATTTCTCAATTACAACTACATTTTTACTAAAGAGTCCATCGCTCCTCTAAAAGATGGTATGTTTTACAGAACCGAAAGGCGAATTGCTGTTACATGTTTCATTAAGGGGTCAGCAACAACGCTCTTCGACTGTCAAGCAAGGATCTTGAGAATTCCTTCCAAAAATGGGGGAGGCAAGTAGTCATGTTGCATGGATATTCATATACTTTGCATCACGCAATGTTCTGTTTTAACTTTGGAATGGGATAATCGTTCAGTTCAAGAGCAATATTTTCACCTAAACCTAACGTTTTAACAGTATATTTGACATATCCGATGTGTTTAATTTGTTGGTTGTGTTGCCAGAATTTAGACACACTTTGTGGATTTTGTAACCCTCCACCATCCACAACATAAAAGCTTTGCAAGTTTTTGGATATAGGTATTTGACACGCAGCCGATAAGAAATTGTTCTGTCCAACAATATTGCCGAACAACACTTTCTCCAACGAGACACCACTTTTCAAAAATAACAAGGCTACCTCAGTGCTCACTTGCATTCGAAATTCGGCCCTTTTCAAGTTTGGTGATGGAATGGGGCCTTTCCCGTAAGTCCAAAGAACATCTTGAGGTGTACAATTGGTATCCTCAACAAGTAAAATCTTCAAATTGGGACACCATTTCAAGCAAAAGGATAATTTGAATGGTTGTGCAAACGCTGTTAATTCTAAAGATGTCAAATTGGTACCATGAGCTGATACATAGGTTAACAGATATATGCATGTTCCTTCGTGAGCTCCACAATAGTTTACCTTCAAGTCTCGCATGCGGTGACATGTGGATTGAAGCATTAAAATTCGATGTTCTTTGAGTATATCAACTTGTACAGACTGCAAATTCCAACTTGGAAATTGAAATTCATACGGTTTGTGTTTACGTTTCTCAAAAATGTAGTCTAAAATACTATCTATCGGTTTTTCCAAACTTTCTAATGCATCTAGAAAGGCTAATGCCAGTGATAAGCCTTTAAGTGTAACTGACGTTTCAGACAGATTTAAAATTTTCAGTGTTTGACAAAGATTATTCGGGATCCACTGTAATTCAGAGTTTGTAGAATCACTATAAACTGGTTTTATGCCACATATTATAACCGAAAGAATTTTGGAAATTTCTTTGGCTCTTGTTTGTGGGCTTAATTTCTGTCCGTGGTCAGATTTCCAATCCAGGATGAGTTCACAAACACCTTGATCTGTAACCAGAGAGGAAGTCGGATCTAAGCTCTGTAGTTGCCAACAGAATTGACCTATCACTCTTAACATGTTGTCTGTGCATATTCCTCGTAATGTCAAGTGAGTAATGCGCGAGTTCTTCTCAAACAATTGATAAAACAAGGCGTCTGTGCTTCCATTTCCGACAATATTGAGACATAATCCATCATACGACAGTGATAACACTTTAAGCTTCTTCGTTCTGCTCACCAACCAGTGTAGAGTCTGTTCCAAACACTTTGACGATTGAGCCAGGGTTCGCTTTCTGTTGATGTAATACGAACACATGCCCATTAGTGATAACCATAGTTCTTGTATTAAACAAAACACGGAACTTTTAGCTGAGCATCCAGAGGAGAACTTCAATCCTATTTCCAAGATGTCTGCACACGTAAACAGTGGTAACTGCAGCAAGTAACCTTTTATTTGTTGCACCTCTTTAAAGCCCAATTTTGAGTTCAGTAATCTATTATATTTGCTAACAGTAAGAGCACTAATGAGAAGTGACGCAACTTTCTGGCGTAGTAATATTTGGAGTTTTTTCGGCTGGAAATGGGAAATTGTAATCTGTTGGTCATTCATTCCTTTTTACTTGCAACTGTGAAACAGGGTACTGATCGAAGTACTGTTGTTCAGAAAGTCGTATTGTTTCTATAGGAGTACTTGAACCTAATTGTTAGGTATTGATTATTATTTTTTAATTGTTGAATATAATTGAGGACAAATTCGACTGAATCTACTCACTGTGCGAGAATGAATGTGCTCACGGAGTTGAAGTTATAACTGGCAACTTGTGTATGCATCCAACAAAATGGAAGATAACTAAACACAAATTTCCCGACTTTGAATGTGAATTCTCTTGATTATGTTCTTAACGAATTCCTAAGGATGGCAAATACAGGTTGATTTTGTCTTTCTTCCTTTGAGATTTTTTTGCTTTGTTTACAGTCTTTAGGAGCTCGTAATGGCATTAATTGGATACTATCGGAACTAAATCCTTATAGAAAATGATATTGTTTTGGGATCGGTACTACCTTGAGCTTGAACCAAGAATCAGTCACCAAACACGATATCTTTCTCCTTAAAATTAACGTTTATACTGTTAGAACTTACTGAGTGAGTTTCATGAAACTCGGTGTTGAACATGAACAGTTATGGTGTTAATTGCGAGTGATTAAGGTCTGAGGAATAAATGTATAGTTCGTTAGAGTTACGGGTTTAAAGGATAGATTGAACGATGGCATGTTTTGGAATTGGAGGTCCTCGTGTAGAAACCTTAAGTAGCCGGAACAAATAGTATGGATTACGGAATGATGCAACAAACAAAGAACTAAATACATTTCGATATGAAGGAAGTTCGGTTGAGCACCAAAATCAACAATAACATAAGTGCAGGCTATTCCTAATTAGTCAAAAATCTTAATTCAAATCTAACACATCTAAAAAAAATAATGAACATAGCGACAGAAGATCAAGCGCGACAGAGCGTCGAGTTAAATCTCAGAGTAAAGTCTCGTTTGAAGAATCAAAACGGAAGACGGGGTGGGGAATTGGGGTTTGATCTTTTTTTTTTTTTGGACTTCGTCACACGCGCTCCATTTTTTTTAGCTCATGTGGATTTGCAATGTTTTGAAATACTTTCAATGATAATAACTGCTATACTTTCTCCTATCTCGTGGATGTGCATGAGTCTTGAGACATATGGAGATTGTTGGTAATGAGCGGATGTTATTTCGAAATATTTAACTGTGGAATCTCTAACTTTGACTCTTTCGCTAGAGGAAGTTAAGCACGTGTTCCTCTTATGCTATCCTAATTGTTACTAACTTCTTATCTGATATACATTGAATAGGGAAATGCATACATTTTATTTTACAATTAAACTTAGAATTAAAATTACAAATACGTTGGTCTGCAAACCACAGCGCTTCATTAAATACCACTAAATTTGAACTTGGGACCACGTGCTGATAAATAGAGTACCATGTTAATCACTTGACCAACCAGAGGCCTATAAATTATTGTCTTTACGTTATTCATTCCAGAGCTGATGTTCTATAAGTTTGCTCGCTCTTGGAACGACGAAATTGAAGGTCCCTGGTTCGAATTCAAACTGGGGCGTGGATGTGAATTTTAACTAGCATCGCATTCATAATCGTGAAGGGCCGAAGTCAAAGTTACTAAAAAATGGTCCATACAAAAATAAAGTTTTTGGAACGACGAATCCAATAGTTTACTAATCTCAGGGCAACGATTCATTTAACAGTATTTGTTTTGATGCATGGAAGGGAAGTCGTTGTCTTTCCTTCAGATCATACATTGAATTTGAATTTCATTTATGGTCTTTTGGCAACTATGGCACAGGTCGACAGATCGCTGATGTGTCTCTCGATAGCTTTTAAATATTGTTATAGAATCCCTGAGTGTGAGTACCTCTATAAATATATCTGGTGTAGTAAAAAGTAATCCATTATTTTTGCATGACATTGAAGGCTTGACTTACCATAGTTAGAATGATCCGATTTAGGTCACATATGCGCCGTTTTGTTCGATAACGTGTTGCCATTTGGAAGGTAATATCATTATGCCTCTCTCGTAGAAGCCCTTGTCCCTATTGGCAAAAAATTGAGATAGTCGATCTTCACAAGCCTCTCTTGAAGCGAATTTTTCACCAGCAAATGTGTTCGCCATGGACAGGAACAGATGGTAATCACTCGGTGCCAGGTCCGGACTATAAGGTGGATGCATAAGAACCTCCCAACCAAGCTCCCGGAACTTCTGGCGAGTCACTATCGACCTGGCGTTGTCCTGGTGGAACACAATGCCTCTCCTATTGGCCAAAGCTGGCCGCTTCTGGGCGATTGCGGCTTTCAGACGGTCCAATTGTTGACAGTATAGTTCCAAGATAAGGGTTTGGCCGTAGGGGAGCAGCTCAGAGTAGATAATTCCCTGCCAATCCCACCAAACACACAGCAAAACCTTCCTGGCCGTCAATCCTGGCTTGGGCACCGTTTGCGCCGGCGCACCGCGCTTCAACAAAGACCGTTTTCGCGTGACGTTGTCGTAAGTGATCCACTTTTCATCACCAGTCACCAACCGCTTCAGAAATGGGTCGCTTTTGTTGCGATTCAGCAGCGATTCGCAGATGGAAATTCGGTCCATGAGGTTTTTTTGCGTTAACTTGTGTGGCACCCATACATCAAGCTTCTTTGTGTATCCAGCCTTATGCAAATGGTTCCACACGGTTTTTTGTGCAATGTTTAGCTCTTGGGCAATCGAAATAGTGCTTACATGACGGTCGGACGCGACAATGTCCATGATTTTATCGACATTTTCGACACGGCCTTCCAGTGCATGGTACATCTTTGACATCAAAATTACCGGCACGGAATCGACGAAACCAAAATTGCGCGTGATTGGCTGTTACAGTATCAGGACCATAAACACTATTCACATTTGCAGCCGCCTGGCTTGCGTTTTCGCCTTTATCGAAGAAAAACTGTAAAATATAGCGTATTTTCTCTTTGCTAGTGTCCATTTTGACGCGCGCTCACACAACACTGAGTCAACTCATCACAACTATCTGAACAGTGTTTGTAGTACGCAATCTCATCGTTTGAACGCCATCTCGTTGAACCCTATCGGGCTTATACAACGCGAAATACAGATCACTGAAGCCATCTATTGGCAAAATAATGGATTACTTTTTACTACACCAGATATTTCTTAATTCCCCGTGCTCCGGCTACTGGTGAGGGATTTAGTTAAGCTGAAAGGCAATAATTACTCAATAAAACAAAATACCTGTATATTTGTCTGTCTGGAGTCGCCCTGTTTTAAGGGGTACTTCTCATTTGTAAAGGATAATGTTTTGCAAAGGAAAACACAGAAGAAAACCAAAGAGGATTTCAAAATACCTATTTATTGTTACTAATCAGTAATCACCTATTTGAAGGTGCTCGGTAACTGTTCGAAGCCCAAGAATAAGTAAAGTTGTATAGGACTACATTGGTTTATATACCCATTCTTCGTGGATGTTCGTTTACTTTCGTTATTCCGAACGTAAACTTTAAATAAGAACAAAAAATGTCTTAATATACAATTATTGTCAAAATCGTCCAAGATATTTATTGAATACCATTATATTTGAATGTCCTTTAAATATTATCTCCGTACTTGTAAATGTCTTTGGCTAAATTATATACGCGCACATATAATTCAAATTATTTGGTTTATAATACAATATTTAATCCTACACTTTAGAATTTTGAAGAATTGCATATCCAAAACCTTTATATTTGAGATAGTATTCTTCATATAGAAATCAATAACGCTGATATAATACAATGTTATTGGAAAGAACCAGAAATATGATTTGATATAAATTAGTTTTGGGGTGATATACGTGATCAGAAGTATTTATACAGAGCAATGCACATCACGCAGGATGCGAGTGACGTCACAATATAGCCTGGACGATGTTACAGACACGTACCAGTGGCGGCTCGTCTGACAAAGTTAGTGAAATTTTAACTTCACTTGTTATTTTTTGTATGCATTAAGCAAATTGGTATTCATATGCATTATATGGGCCTCATCTAGAAAGCTAGTCAACATCTTAGATCGAATAGTATCATAATCGGTAAGCCCGAAAATCCATTATAAATATTGATGAGCAAGGATTGTAGGAGTGTGTTGATGGCTGAACCTTTTGGTAGTTCTTCGCCTATTATTTGGGCCACTAGCCGCCACTGACGTACTGGGAATAATCAAGCAGGAGACGTATTTGTTTAAAACTACTTGTAAGAATTCAGGGTAAACATATATATAACTTTTATTGTAAAAAATCTTCTGAACAGATAGTTAGGCAAGGTCTAGATGATGTCTAGACTTATGAGGGAAGGTCTAGATCAGTTCAACCGTTGAGGTTCCAGGAGCGAACAAAGGAAGGAAAAACATACGACCTTGGCAATCCCAACAATGAACACCGATTACAAAAACTAAATTTAAAACTACGCTGTTATGTTCTTGTGTTGCTTCATATCTTGTGTGTCTTCATCAGTGTTAATGTCATACACGTATAAAGGGGCCAGTCGTAGATCCGTGTAGCATTGTTGATAATAAATAAGGAAATAGATTCTGTATAATATCTTTCCCGTTTCTTTACAGGTATGTAATAATTTCGACTGGCGAGTCTTGTTACCAGAATATATTGATTCCTGTCTAAGGTAGGGATCATTTTTTTATTAATAGTAATGCAACAAACTAAGGCGTTATTATTATATGTGTATTGACAGAGCATGAAATTAACATCGAATAATGTTTTCCCAGCCTTGTTATAGTTAGTGTAAACTACAGAAACGATCTTCATAGGTGAAGACAGTAGAATTTCGCGACTCGCGAAAATTTTAAACACTCAATAAATCACATTGAGTACCTATAGGTAGATGATTCACTTCGTGAAAAATGTTATTTTTAACTCACGAAATACTCGCGAAATTTGGACATTTTGCTTCCATCCACGAAATCTGAGCACTATTCACGAATTATAATAATTTTAATTGATTCGTTCTCATAAATAATGCCTAAACAATAAACAAAAATGTAACTCGTCTTCAGAAACTTATCATTGGATTGCCGCAGCATAGAGAACGTTAGAATGTAGTACACTTTATCTTCCATTAATTGTAGCAATTTTACGAACATGGTTTGCCATCTAGCGGAAAAATACAAACTACATTATCACAAGACCATTCATTGTGTGCGCTAGATGGTACTCGCGGTGAAAAGCTTTGTCAAAACAAGTTGATATCAAGCTACCGTAAATCTCGCTAGCGGAAAGAGGAAAGCAAAGTTTTACATGCAGCCTTCTTCATAGTTGTAAATGTGTTTATTAAAATTTTGATACCTGTTTTTGCAAATGTGTAAGAAATATGTGAAAGAAATGCATTTTTTTTATTCAGGATTTTAGCAGTATGTATTATTGTAACTTTTATGTCTAAAATTTTAAATTGTCAGTCATTCAATACAGTTTGACTTAATTATTTAATTTTAGTTATGCAAGAAATGTACCTTGTACTCACGTAATTTTAACACTCACGACTTTTTTTAAAAAATTTTACTCACAAAATCACTCACGAAATTAAAGCACATATTTTCACGAAATTCTACTCTCTACTCATAGGTAACAGATATACATTGTAAAAAAAAAAACTTTTACACCTTAACGTCATCTTTTATACACCTGCTATGACTCAATTTTTGAAGATTATCTTGTACACTTTTTCACGTCTGATTCGCTATTTGAAAACTTTTCTTGTACACTTTTTTAACGTATTTTCCACACATAGTAAATTATATTACTAGTAGATAATAGCAGCCTATAGGAAAGAAAGAAATAAAGTAGCAGGGTTTTACTGTATTAAATTACCGATGCGTGGTGTAAACAGAGTTTACTGTAAGTCACATTGACGCTTCATTGTGGGGCCAGTGATTACAAAAAGGTTTATTGAAAAAAAAATATATTAATTTGTCGCCTTATCGTGGCGCTTGATCATAGAAAAGTGTTCTTTATTCAACAAACAGAAACGACTCAGTTCGATTCTTGATGAATAATCAAGCAATTGTTAATCCAGAGAAAACTAAAACTTCTGTTGTTCTGATGTATTTGATTATCGTACTTTCCAAGGATGAGAACTACGTCATAGGAAATGTGGGTTCCTAATGTGGTCCGTGGCTACCTTAGGGACACGGTTGTGCATCCAGAAAATGTAACGAGAGTCCGAAGCAGAGATACATGACAGTATCATTTAGGCCGAATGACACGAGAAAAAAAATGATTAGTGTTTTGTATAAAAGGATTGAATTGCGGGGAGCGAAAACGTGAAATTGGCAAACTGATTGCGAGGAAAGCAAATTGGATAATTTCTTAATCTGATTTGAAAGAGATTGCCAAAAATGTGCTGATCAGAATATATATACGTAATTTTCCAGTGTGGGAAAGAGTAGTCGAGAGCAGGGCAATAGAGTAGATCATGAAGAAAAGAATATGAAACTGGTTAGGGCATAAGATACACAGTAATTGTATACAGGGCGATTCAAATGTTTGAGAAAAATGTTGAGAAGTTATTACTCACACCGCGTTGTTTGAAGATACAGAGCAGCCAACTTAGAGAATGTCATGCCATTAGGTGTACAAGTGTTTCCAACCTCATTTAACATCTAATTTTTCTTAAATTCTCTTCGTCTATTTATTGTGTTTTTGTTTTGTTTTTATTAGTAAAGCTAAGCAATCAAATGTGAACCACAGAATATAGTTCTGGAAATTGCAAAACATATATTAACGAATATGTTCAGAACAAACAATATAAACCTTCAACCTTGTATAATATTCATAGTTTGTAACTCTATATCGCCAGAAACTTCCAATTGTCCTATAATCTGATGAAGTGTCATTTAAACCCTAGCAGATACATCGATATTGGCCAATGTGAATATCCAACGATTGCGTTATTGAACGGCAATGTCGATCGATGTTTCTTTGAACGGCATATGGTCCGATATCGGCCCGATAACCTTGTGCTAGTAGGGGAAAAATTTATGCCAGGTTTGCAACAGTGTAAATCCAATGATATCTCATTTTAATTTCAATGTTAGCCCGATTGATAAATATTAACTATTAAAAACATTATTTATTTTAGTGTATAGTTTATGACATCCATAAATATTCCTTTTATTTAAAATCGTAAAGAAGTCGATTTGGGTCTCGAAATCAATGTATATTTCTACCCTTGTTTCGATGTGAGTAATCTATCTTCTAAATAATAACGTAACTAGAATCACCACCCTTGCAAGGAACTTTTTAGCGGTCTAATCCTATTTCAAAACATTCTTGCCGCATGAGAAAAAAAAACACCAATTGTAGAGGACAGTGTTACCAGATTTCTAAATCGGGGAATTACTCCATACTGCCTGAAAATCCTCGTCCAGGCATAAACATTTCCTTCGTCTTACTAATTTTAATAAAGTTTTAGAATCGAGTTTTGAGGCCTCTTCTTTTTGCATGTTTACCATTTGCTCATTTTCCCTTGTTTATTGATCTATTGCTTGTAGGCCTCCCTGTGGTCTCGAGGCATTATTGCACA
This sequence comes from Lepisma saccharinum, assembly GCA_022664845.1. NCBI lineage: Eukaryota > Metazoa > Arthropoda > Insecta > Zygentoma > Lepismatidae > Lepisma > Lepisma saccharinum. Next base: position 23,324 of record JAGDQP010018074.1, read on the forward strand.
CCCCTACTCCCAATGTTTGTTCCCATAAGTTAAAATCATTTGGCATTGTTAGGAAATAGAGGTAAGTTGAAGGGAACACAGCCTAGCACACGACCTGACGAATGTAGAACAAAACTAAAACCGGTCACTGTGTGCTATTCGGGTTCTTTTGGACAGGGTTATTGGATCTATCTTTCAGTTCTAGTCTCACCCGGTGACCTGATTTCGACCCGGTGATCCGAAGGGCAAACCCGCAGGGATTTAATTCTCACTTTAATATACATTGTTGCGTTTGAACAGTGTTTCTTTCAGGAGTGATGGAGATGGCAGGTTAGCGCTCTTGATACAGTCCTCCAGAAATGCCAACTAAGGAATGGGAATTTGCAAAGTACCTTCGATCATCCGATAGTCGAGTCACAGTCAGCTCAAGTTAAGACCGGTTCTCGAGCCATTCGGGTCAGAACCGGATCAATCAAATCAAGTTTCGGACTGGGTCACACCAAAAGTGACACGGTTTCAGCTCTGTTGGAGAAGGCAAAACTTTATTTCAAGGCTTAACCGCCGGCAAGTGAATTACAAAAAGAAAAAAAAATACAATCGGGTAATAGAACCTTTACACACAATACACTGTTTATATTTGAAATTCGTTTCTCAAGTGTACAAACAGATCGAATGACAAGTAAAAAAGCTTGTATATTTTAATTATTGTCTTATTAAATGTTCACTTCAATGTCAGTTAGGCAAACTAGAAACGTTAACTATCCAAATGTAATCTTTTTAGGAGAAAATTAACAATGATTTCAAATCTCAAATGAAAATTCTCCTTCTTGTTCGTAATAGTTCATAGAACGGCCAGGAGATGGTGCGAGAGTTTCACTTCAATTCCTCTCATCTGTACACTTTAGCATACTCTAGTGGCAGATTGTGGAACAAGTTCCAACAATCCTATTTTGTTAGATCGTTTTGCAACAGCAAAGACATGCAACAGTAAAGATAGATTGAAGTGAATAAATAAGAAATGCAAGCATGATGATGAAAGAAGCAAATAAAAATAACGGAGGAAAAAAAAAAGAAAATGTGCAACTGCAAAGCAAATGAAAACATGTGCGAATGGACAGAGAACCCATGAGCTTTCGTCCAATGTAAACCAGTGAGTTACTCACGTCAGTTGCTATCAACTCGTGACGCTAAAGTGTTTTTCTTGCGTTCACTCCAAGCGAAATATTAAGACATCAAGTGCAGAATTTTTCTTTGACATATGAGGAAAAATCAACCAAAGGATTATTTATCTTATAATAGTACAAATGAAGTCTTCTAGTGTAGAATTTTTCAGGAATAATAATAATTAGTCCAACTCAATTGTACCGGACTAGAAATACATAGTCCTACTTGTGAGCAGAAGAGAGTAAAACACTTGTCGAATCGACATTAGGCTATAAACAACAGTGGAAGTTTAAAATGCTTTACAGCGATAGTTGTTTTAGACAATAAAATGTTCAAAAAGCAACTGTTCTTTAACAGTGGTTGGAAATTGGGTTAGTGTTGTCAGGAACTGAAAGATTTACGATTAATAAAAGAACAAAGGAAAAATGTATATACAATCCAGTCAATTATAATAGATATAAGGTAAGGTGAAGACTGATTGTGCACAATTCACGAAAAAAATAACTAAAAATTCATATTTTTTTTATGGAACGGCAAAGTACAGACAGTTATTATGTGTTGTATGGTTATAGATAGTTTTCTCAAAAACCTTATTTTGCGTAATCTTTCCGACAGAATAGGGAAGATTGCGTAGATGAATAGGAGATATTGCGCATGAAAATAAGATTTTTTTTTTTTTTAGTATAGAGTTGGATTCTCGATATATGCGAGGTATGAATATCGACCGATATCTCAAATAAAAATCGATATTCTTTATCGATTCTTTTAATTCTTTTCTTGACACTCACATCTTTGTAAAAAAAAAATAATACCGCGATGATGGATTATAATTTACATATCAGAGTTCTTTGTTAGGTTGTCAAATGAATAATATTTCGAGAGACTAGGTTTCCGGGTTTCATACCTTGGAGGGGATCGCGTTTGAACATCAAAAGGCCAATAGGAATAGTGACCCCCTGCCTCTGGTTTTAGAGTTGAAGTGACAGTGATGACAAACGTTCATTGTGAAATATTTTCTGAAGCTCCGTTAATAGAGAATTATCTTCGCATTCGGAAGTTTCTGGGTTTAATCCCAGAGGCGGCCACCCTGACTACGGTTTTTCAGCGATTTTCCGCAGTCACACCGAGCTAATGCCTGGATAGTACTTTCGAAACTAGGCGCTGGTCAACTTTCTTCTCACATTCTCTCCCAACCCTAATATGAACCACAGTTGCCTAAAGGCTAATTCAGTCATACAGTACCATGTTCATGCCGTTTTCCTGACATGCTCTGTCCGTGTCATGGCCGTCACCATTCACACATAGGGTGCCCTTCCCATGTCGTGCTTTCTACACCAGTTTCAAGGATGGATTGCAAGGAGGAAGATGTTATTGCAACCGGGATGGTTTATTTTCAAGACGGCACTGTTGGGGCACGTCACGGCACCGTATGTGTGAATTAGCCTTAACAGATCATAAATGAAATTCAATGAACGGTTATTTGTATTGTAGGCTAATTATCCTTTTCAACTCAGCAGAAGTGAGTTGCTTTTTCCAGATAATATGCCATTATTATCATTGTGAAACCAATCATTCTTAATCGTGGTTACTTTCTACATGGTTTATAACTAGGTAGCAATACAGACACGAATTCCATCATCTAACATGAATTCAGTGATTTCGCCAGACCCTCCTTGTTGGGGTGTCACCCCCTCCAAATCCTTGAGAGTACCCACAGCTTTAAATTTGTTACAACCATAAGTCGATATAAACCGTGCAAAACTTCACTTACATCCTCTCAATGTTGACTTGATACCCTTTCCCCCCACACACTGAAAATCCTGGCGGAACCCCTGAACATGATGGTGTGCTTTTGCCATTATGTATGCGAGATAAATAAAGCTCTAAAACACGATATAAAGAGAGTTATTGTACCTGACATTCGAACCATAGCAATGAATAGTTTAAGTATTCATTGACCATCCTCGCTTCCTGAGACTTGAAATAAAGACACCCAACATCCCTTTAAAATGTACCATAATCTTATGATTTTTTAATATTTATGTTCATATTTGAGAGAGAGCGCACTCGTAGTGAAGCAAGGATAGAGACAACCGTAAAGTATTACGGGGGGAATAACTGTTCCATACATTTTCAACTTCAACTTTCTTGATATTAATCGCGAAGTTAGGAGTTTTCGACCTGAGTAGAAACAAGCGTTGCCCGATACTAAACGACTGTTTATTTCTTCCGTTACCTCGTTCTTGCTAGTTACATATGCTCCCAAGTATTTAAATTTGTTTACTTTCTCTATATCCTAATTCTTAATTGTTGTGTATGTATTTCTTTCATTCTCAGTGTTTTCGGTTTGTTTAGAAACTTGGGTAATTTTATTTTATTTTATATGGGCCAGTTTAGTACCTTTTGACTTCGGCTCGTCACGATTCGCCCATTTACAGCCAATTAAAATCCACCCACATGCCCCTGCCTGGACTCGAACCCGGGACCTTCGAGCCGTTGGCCTAACACCTCAGACCGCACGGCTACGAGGCCGGCGTTTCGGCTTGTTATCATGTATTTTGTTTTCTCTATGTTTACCTGTAGACCAATCGCATCACACGCTTCTACTACTTTGGTGTTACTTTGTAGTGCGTCTATATCGTCCCCTATTGAACCTACATCATCCGCGTACAAAGAACAGTTGATTCAAACCATTTAATGTTAGTCCCTTTTTGTCCTCTTTTATTTACAGAATCTCATATTCTAACGCAAAGTTAAACAGTAATGGTGACAAGGAATCATCTTGTTTCAATCCGCTGCGAATCGCGAAACTATATGACATATTACTTATTTATTTATTTGGAAAACAACAGACTAATACCTAATTAAAGTTTCCCATTGCATAATGAATTAATTCAAGTTGTACACATAACAAAAAACCTTTACAAACCCAATCACATAGAACAAAACAGTCATCAATATATTTTCCACAAGATAGAGAGAGAGAAAAAAAATATATAAACCCAATCACACAGGCAAAGACATTAACATAATTTCCTCAAGATAAAATTAACAAAATAATAATAATTTCCCCGTTGCATAAAGCAGAACAAAACATTAATATAGTTAACACAAAATAAAGTTTCCGTTAGTATATTGACATATATTGAATCAGTCTAGAGCGTATGCCTGTTTTTGCCCTATTGGTGATATCTATTTCGTTATCTGTTTCCAAGTACTTATTATAAGCAGTACAAGTTCGCCATATGGGAGACTTTAACATAGAATTTGTTCTGGCCTTGTGACAGAAGAACAATTCATTGTTTCGCATACGAGTTCTAAGTGAGGGAACTTTTATGCAAATAGCTGCGTTTAAGTCTGTATAATCAACTTCGTTATTTAATATTTTAGAAAGAAATACAATATCATTAATAATTCTCCTTTTCTCCAAGGTCAGAAGATCAAAGTTGACTGCCAGTAGCGACGATGAATCAAATTTTGGATAAAAACCTGTTTGTTTGTACGCTAAGAATCTCAAAAATTTTGATTGAATTACCTCAATGGTCCTAGAATATTTACTGCATTGTGGATTCCATATTACAGATGCGTATTCCAATTTAGATCTGACGTAATTAAAATACAGTAATTTAAGAACCTGCGGATTATTAAAATCCTTTCCTAATCTGACAATTAATCCTAACTTTATGTAGGCTTCATTTCTCATGGCCACAATTTGCGTATTAAATGTTAGATGAGAATTACAGATTACACCCAGATCTTTTACTGAATTGGTATTGTTTATCTGAACACCGTTAATTCTTATGTGTAGTTATACTTATTTTTAAGCTTTGTGAAAGAGACAGTCTTGCATTTATTAACATTTATAAGAAGATTATTTTTCTCACACCACTTAGCAACATTGATTAAGTCACACTGAAGTTTATCACATCTTCAATAGAGGATATTTCCAAATATAATTTTAGGTCATCAGCAAATAGCAGTTTTTTAGAGTTCATAATACAATGTGGTAAATCATTAATGAATATAAGAAATAGAAAAGGTCCTAAATTTGAACCTTGTGGAACACCTGATCGAACTTCATATTGTTTTGAAATAAACTCTTTGTAAAGAACAGATTGTTTACGAGGCAATGAAAGTTAGCGAGGGTTCAGTAAAGTTAAAGTAACTGAGCTTTCTTAACATGATATCATGATCTACAGTATCAAATGCTTTGGCCAGGTCAAAGTAGATAACATTAATTTGTGCACCTTTGTCTAAACCTGATGCTATGTAGTCAGTAATTACAGCCATATTTGATTCAGTTGACCTTTTAGTCAGAAAACCATGCTGAAATGGCGATATTGCACTTCGCACATGATTAATTATCCTATTGTAAATGAGACTTTCAAACACCTTAGCAAAGGAAGTTAGTATTGAGATAGGTCTACAGTTGCTTACTTCATTTTTAGAATTATATTTGGGAATTGGACACACAACAGCTTCCTTCCATTTATCCGGAAATGTTGCAGTTTTAATTGGTAAGTTAAAAATAAATTGCAGTGGAAGTTTAAAAATTTCTCCGCAGCCTTTCACGAAATAAGGAGGTACGTGATCTGGTCCGAGATATTTTTTTGGTTTCAATTTCTTTATGGCACCATCTATTTCTCTTAAAGTTACATTCAACAGATCAAATGAATCTATTGAATCACATTTGTTGACTACATCCTTTATTTCATATTTTGCATGACGTTGTTTGATATACTGATTGAAAGGGCTTGCAAAACAATTGACAATCTCATCATTATGGTAGATTATTTGTCTATTGTACGCATGTCATATTTGAAGGTGGAAGTTGTCATGTTATTTTTTCTTGATAAATTCCCAAAATTTACGTGGGTCATTTAGAATGCTTTTTCAGTATCAGTTAAGAACTCCTGGTAAGCTAAAGATATATCCTTTTTTACTTGTTTTCTTAATTTGACAAATTCTCTATAATGATAATGAGGGTTACCAATTGTTCTTTTCCATTTCTTAAAATTATAAAATTTACGTTTAATATTTGTAATTACTTCTCTAGTAAACCAGAATGAATAAGAGTTAGTGACCGTTTTCTTTACTGGAACACATTTATCAAGAGTATCATAAAGTATTGCATAGAACCTACTAAGAGCTTCATTAACATTACCAAAATTTTCTAAGCATCCGCAGTCAACTCCAGCTAGTTCCCCATAAATCAATTCAAAATTGGCTCGCCTGAAATTATAGCTTCTAATATTGTTTTTGAAGGCTTGGTATAAGATATTGTAATTAACAGCGCAGGATGATGAGGGTCTTTTTTCGGAATTGGGGAAGTTTCGTGTTCAACTTCGAAACTTTTAATGCTAGTTAAAATGTAAATCTAAAGTACAGCCGTTCCTGTTGGTTATATTGTTATCTGATTCTAACTCAAAATATGACATAAAATTGATCAGATCTTGATATTTAACTGAGGCGTTTCTAATGCTTAAGTTTGGACTCTACACTTCTGGTATGTTAAAGTCTCCTAGAAGGCAAACTGTATTACAAGGTTGATAGTTGCTCTCAATATACATAAGAAATTGTTCGTAGCGCTTACGCAGTGAATTAGGTTCAAAATAAAGAACACACACATATACATACATAATAAACTACTTACGAACTTAACGAGAACGCAATCAAGATCATATTCTATGCTGTTCATTTAAAAACACTGAACTGCTAGAATAACACCCCCTCCCCAACATTTGCCACGCAATTCTGTATTCCTGTCTTTCCTGAATATCATATAATGATCGTCAAAGAGTTCAGAGTCATAGTGAGAATCTGACAACCTTGTTTCAACCAATGCTACTACATTATAATTACCTGGTAGAATATTACAATATATGTCTTTAGTTTTGGTCCTAGCACCATTGATATTTTTCTGCTGGAATATTGTCTATTCCTGATGATTTGAAAACTTTCCGTTTCTTTATCGACATTTCGACCTCGATCTCGCTAGGTTCGGGTATCCAAGGTTCTGCGGCATAGATTTCGAATTCCTCTGTTTGCTCTAAGTTTTGTACATTAAGAAGTTTGTCGAAAATAAAATTCCACACGTCAATATTTTTACCTGGATCCACCAGAATTTTAATCATCCCTAACCTCAGCCCGTAACCTTTTCTAAACGAGTTTAGCCCTTAGTAAAGATCTCGTATGTTATTGTCTTTCTGTTCTCCTCTATCTCTTGAATCTTCTGCGTTAGATATCCTCGCTATTTGTTTCTGAACTTGCTTGTGGCGATACGTTTAGCTTTACTGTACTGGTTGGCATTTGATTCGCTTTTGTTGCTTAGCCATCGTTGTCTTGCTTGTTTTCTTTCATCATGAAACTTTAGACATTTTTTATCACACAAAGACGTGTTTTTCTGCTATATCTTCTCATCTAAACGTTCCTTCGCTGCTCCCTTCACTGTTTCATGAATTACCACCTACATCTCACTTATATCAAGTTCATTCTTAATGTCATCTTTATTATTACTCGAGTCGACTATGATTTCATACCTATTTGAGATTTCCAGTCGGTAATCAGCTTTTATGCTCGGATTATCTACTCGTTTAACTTCGAATTTCAGTTGTTTTGATCCTTTGGCTGCTCGCGCGCTGCATATCTTTTCCCTTACTTTTGTGATCATTACTGATGGTTGGTGTCACCTTCCGCTCCTCTGTAAGAAATAACGTTCATTATGTTGGTTTGACTCGTCTATATTATTACATGATCAATATGGTTCAGAGTTTTGCTATCCGGAGATACCCATGTGTTCAAAGTACGTACTCTTTACTAGCAGGTTTTTCCAAATCGCGAAAGTTGATAAGGACTTGTGTATATACTGGTAGTAGTAATTATCTTGAACTTTAGGATCACTTTATTCTGCTTACGATTTACCTTCTGAGAATTCTGTACCATTACTCACGCTAGCTCGTTCCATTCATGAAAACGTAAATATCCCCGTTAAGAAAATACAGTGCCCCCATTACAGTATTTCGCACGACGTTATTGGGGATACAACCAACTTTATTTAAAAGCTAATCAGGGATTGCTAGTCATTAAAAAACAGAAGCGCTTTTCAGCTACATACAGTCATCCGACGTTTAGCAAATAATCATAAAAACTTGGTATTCAAAAGAGGTTTATTAATTAAAGCAACAATTTGAATCATCAGGTGTTCCTCTGATTGCGTGCACTGCTTCTACAAATACTTCTGCTTAGTAGTATTACGAGTATGCATGAAGTCTAGATTGCGACTCGAATCCCTGATTTCATTACTTGTGAATATTGTATTTTGGCGAATATTTTCGGAGATTTTCATTGGGAATTATTCGGAGGAGATTCGAGGAAGCTATGGATTCCACGATAACAACCCATGTAAGCCCAAGTTCATTGAGTAAAATAAATTTCTCCAGCGGGAGAGGGAGTGAGATATTGGAAGTTTTTGGCTGGATATTCGGTTAGTCGCATATCGTTTTTGTGTTTCTTCAGCGTGTTACCCATAATAGGCTTATTTTCGAGGAAGTGAATGAGATACACTTCGCGAATAAGAATATAGAAATCTCTTTATTGCTATTATCAATTCGATTACTTATACGTAGTTTGGAATGCCAATTAAACATGCTTCGAGAGTGATAAATCGAATAAATCGTATTTGTGTGCGTAGTTTCGAGGTCCTTGAAACAGACCAGGGACAAACTCTGTGGGTGCCAAAGTTTGTATCTTCAGAATCTGTAGCCATCCTGATTTGTATATTACCTAATATTGTTCTAACCCTCGTATTTGGATATATTATATTGGTTTTGCCAATTATCCGAGATTATTTCGAGAATTTTGTGATTTTCAGATTCCTAGCCAAAGCCAAGGATTAGAAATCGGGACCTTGCCACATGCTCTGTATACGAGGAATCGAAGGCCATCATCGGGAATTATATTGGCTTAGAGTTGACTTTATTCATACTCAGGAGTCGTAGTATTCATTTTGGAATTATATATGCGATAATTTTTAATTTTATTGCAATTTTCCATTTGGTGACCGGCTACAGCGACCGAAACCAAGACCTCGCCACTGATTTTTAGGATTTCTCAATATATTCACAAGTGGTGAATCTAAGGAATTTCGATTGTAATTTTGATATACGAGAAAGGTTGAATTTCTTTAAAGTTGGGTATTCCGCTGAAAGAGTGTATAGTTTGTTAAATTTGGGTTTGTATATTTGTGATATTATTATCTTTTATAAGACTGAAGTATTGTTACTATTTCTGTGATTTCGTTGAGTTATCGGATTCGTACAATCAATATCAAATTTATGATGGTTTGTTATATTGAAAATTTCCTTTGTGCAAAATATTGTTCCGATATTTGTATCACTCAAGATATTTGGCTATCTATTACATTTTTACATAAAATTGAATTTGATAATTTCCTTTGAAATCAAAAAAGTAGCTTAGTTCGTTCCTTATAGATGAGAATTTATTTGTAGAGTCTCTAGTTGGATCCTCCCTCTGTTTCAGGTGCCCTCGTTGGGAAACTTTGATTACATTAAGATCCCGGTTAAACCTTCGGGAAAGAGGAGTGTTTTGCACAAATCTTAATTACTTGGAATCTTAGTGTGATTGGGGTGCCCCAGGATGGTTGTTACAGGGAGGTAACTAATGTTTTCCTGAAAATTTTTGTTTGATTGGCATGATGAGTAGTAATGAACACTCCCAATGAGGAAATGAATGATGATCAGTCAATGACTACAAAAATATATCTAATTAGCTCTCACCCTCCGACACTGAATAGTTCCGTCGATCCTATTATGGTCGTATATGTACATTTCTTCCTCGTGCGTCTGCTACATGAGATCCTCGGATGTACATTAACAAGCCACAGCTAGGCTAGTTTTGAATGTCTTGTTGTGTCGCGGTCACAATCTCGATTATCCGTCAGTTTGTTTGTTGAGTATCTGGCTCTCGCCCTCGACTCAATGAGTGGTTTAAAGAAAATTAATGGATATATTTAACTTTAGTTATATGTGAATTTACATATGAGCTGGTTTGATGAGTTTTTTTTTCTGAGCCTGCAACTGTCGCCGGTCAGTTTATTAAAATTCCGTTCATGGGGATATTAGTTTTACATCAAGGCCTAGGGGTTCGGTTTACATTTCTATGTGAATGTGCTGTTCCTATTTCTGCTATGGATTCATTTGCGAACCTTGGTAATGTCTGTGAAAACTTCTCATGCATGTAGGTAAGGATGTCCCGTATAGTATGGAGCTATAAATCTAGAATTTGTGCATTTCGTGTGTACCTACCATGACCTGCGATGATTCGTCCCACTCTTGTTTGTACACTTTCCAGTTTGGTAATATGGCTAGGAGTTGTATGTTGCCACGCCGCGGATGCGTAGGTTATTGTGGCCAGGATTATCATTTTGAGAATGTAGACCATTCGTTCATGACTCAGGCTGGAACAACGTAGTATTGTTTACAATGCTGATAATTTTCGGAGCGCTCGGTGTTTTATATCATTCGTGTGGCGTGCAAAAATGAGTCCATGATCCAAATGTACTCCCAGATATTTTGCTGACATTTTGTGTGAAATAGGATTATTGTCATAATACAAAGGTTGTGAAATTCGTCCTCTTCTTTTACTGTAAATAATTGCAATTCTTTTGTTGTCATTTACACTTGTAGTATTCACCGGCGAGCCCATTAATAGAATGCGATGAGTTGTGTTTCCATATAACATAGTCACAGATGGTGAAAACTGTGGTGATGTTGTCCACTACTCTTACGAACTGGCTTGTCGTGCTGTGGCATGCTCTGAACCCAAATTGCTGTTTTGAGATCAAGCTGTGAAGCTCTGTATGCTGTTGAAATTTGGTAAGCAACACACGTTCAAATAATTTCCTTATGTAGGATAATAAACTTATCGGCCGATAGTTCTCAGGGATTAAAAGACTTCCCTGGTTTTGGGATGGTTATAATTCTGACTTCCTTACATGCCTTAGGAAAGTAAGACTGGTGCAACATAGCATTAAACAGATGTGTTAAAAAAACTAGTTACTTTCTTGTCTTGTGTTTTAGATGTTCAGGTCTAATTTTCCTGACATCCCATTTCCTATCCCGACATTCAAAAACATCCCACTTGTTCTTGAGTATCATGTACTAGTACTTGTGGTGCTTGAATTACTCTCATATTTGGGGTATTAGCTCGAAGCTGAATTTTTGAATAGTTTCTAATCAGTGGTCTCTGTCGAGTTTCACGCCTTCTACAAATACTACACAATTATATGCACAAACAACTATAAAATTTTAACTTTCAGTCTAATGGTTCTACGCTAAATTTTATACATCAACTTACTCATAAAACTCAATCTCTTATTTTATTATTTAAACTTATTTCATAAACAAATTGCTCTAATAACTTAAAATATAAGAATATTATCATGTAACCCATTATGCCTGCAAAATCATGCTGCCATCTGCTGAGTCTCGAATAAGCTCTATTACCAAGTTAATAGAAAAAATGGTTGTCGCCTCTTTCTTTAATTATGACGTCATACATGACAAGGTTCCTTATTGAGAAGCACAGGTTGTCCAAATTTGGGCTTAACATGCTCATAACAAAGTTATCAGTCTTGGTAATCGATCAAACAACCTTTCTAGCTCATCGTAATATGTATCTTTGCCGTTATCATTAGCTTCCTCGGTTGGAAAGTGAGTATTTATTAAAACTGTGTTGCACCATCGAGTACGTATCGTAATGTACGATAGTCTTTCGTTTACGAACTCTATATTATGAACCGCCTGAAGGATACTGTTCTTAATGAGGAATCCTGTTCCGAGATAGTGAGAACGCGCTCCACCTTAGTAGAAAGTGTATTTGCCCTGTCGGATATTAACCCTCCCATCGGACTTTTTGAATCACTAATATGTTCAGCTCGTGCTTCTCGGTCTCTCGTACCGCCACCTGAAGAGCTCCCCTTTTGTATAACGTTCCACGTTCCTATTCTAAGGACTCCCTTAATCCTGTTCTTGGAGCCCCTGAAATAGACCCTGCCCGGAGATCCGAATGAGGGATTAGTTTACCTCCGAACTATTTTACCCCAAAAGAATCCATGAACCATGTGTTACCACTATTTCTTGACATGATTTAGCGGTGTAGAGTTGTCAGCTCTACGACCTCGCAGTAAAGGCAGACATTCAAGATGTTGTCCTCTGTCCATCTCTGAGCCTTGCCGATGTCATTCATCTCCAGGATCAAGGTGGTAATGGTGACGTTGCTTCCCTTCACCATAATATTTTTGTTCCGGGTTATCTTCCCCTAGCCTTTGTAGATCCCTCCACAAACTGCTAGTCAGCAGTACTGGTTTTGGTCCGTCCCGGAATATTTGCGGTACCCACCGTATCTGGTCGGCATTCCACTATCCGCCTTCCGGGAAAGCGCCTGGAAGGAGACCAGTGACTCCAACCCGGGACGGCGAAGGTTACTATAAGAAAAATCTAGATATCATTTTCGAAGCACACTTAAAATACTTGTAATTGCGAAATAAGCAATCAAAAATGTAGTTTCTTTAAAATATTAAATATCAGTACTCTTTATACTAGGTTTGCAGTACTGTCTATTCAATGACATTATGGTTTAGTTTTTGTGTACCCTGTAGGTGCAAATAAGCTATCAGCAACATACTTTAATGTACCATTTCTAACAACAACAAAAATGTCCTATGCGATGCGTAATCTAGAGAAAATTACACACTCCGATTGGCGGAGAAGTTTAGTAACATAGATATGCTAAATATTATGGTCTCCTGACAGCGTTGTCAGAATCAAAATTTGGCTTAACAGAAAAACAACTTTATAATTGCATGTGAAACTTTGGACATTTGATAATAATTCTCTGTATCCGCCATCAGAAGCCGCTGAGAAGTATAAACATACATGGATAGTATTTGGACACACCAACTGAGGATCTATGCTATTTAACAGAGTCTTTGAGGAGAGACATTTGACAGCAAAACTTCGTACTGCTTTATACTCAGAATTGCTCTTGTTGAATTACTTTCAAAGGAATTTTGTATTTTTGTTTATTGTTTGTAATTGCAGTCGAGCTAACACAAAAGATATATCGAAATTATTTTTCAAAAGTGGGTGAAAACTCTGATAAATCAAGTACATTGAAGTACGCACAAATTTCTGTGATGAATCCCCAAGAGACAAGAAAGCAATGCATTTTTACCTAGAAAGCCACTAAATTTGCAACTTCATTAACTGAAGATAGTGTAATTTTTTATTGTAAGATTCAGATACGAAAACTGTCTTTTATAAGAAATCCTAACTCTCAAGTGGAAAGGTGTCCGTTTAAGGTAATTCATATTATGTATTTTTAGGTAGATTTCGAAGAAAAATTACCTATTGAGATCGGTACGAAATCAAAGTATATATTTATATATATATACAGTATATATATATATATATATAATCATATTCAGCCGTTTTCTATCCACTGCTGGATGAAGGCCTCCCCCTTTTCTTTCCACATATCTCGGTCTGCTGATATCCTCATCCATGTAGCTCCTGAAAAACGCTTGATTTCATCTACCCATCTTACATTTGGACGTCGTCTCGGTCGTTTCTTTTCTCTAGGAATCCACTGTAGTACATTTGTCGTCCACCTTCCATCTGTTCGTCTAGCTATGTGACCGGCCCATCTCCACTTCATCTTCTTCGCACTCTTGATTACATCCTCTACATTTGTTTGTGCGCGAATCCA
>JAGDQP010018075.1:0-12528 GCA_022664845.1 Lepisma saccharinum
CTAAATGTCAGAGAAATCAATATTCAAAAAACATAACGACCTCGACCAATGTCTTTGCTTTGCAGTTCAGTTACAATTTGTGTAAAATGCGTCATTTAATTATAAGGAACATCCAAAGGGACAAATTAAATTTGTTTAACACCTCTTTTTCTGTAAATAATTTATTTCAAATTCGCTGTTAACAATTGCAATAACTTGGCCAATATAATTCCTATTCCTATTATGAGTGGAAAAGAACACAATAACAAATTTACCAGAACGAAAAGAACTTCCATCATTCATATCCCCGTTCTCACTGCTAGTTTCCTCCTCAACATTGGCAGTACTAGGTCCATCTACCAATGCATCATCGTCAAAATCAATGAAATCAGTCATAACAACACCCTTGCCAGGAGTAATGACAAGGTGTTTTTCTCTTCGGTGCCATTTGTCAACGCTTATGGTTGTCTCTTTTCTTATGTTCTTTAGATCCAATGCTTCACTCCAATGATGTTGTAAATCGCCACGGTCCATGTGGGCAGCAGGAAGTTTTTCAACACATCATCTCGATTTAAGGCAGCAATCACGGTTGCTCTTAATCCTGTACCATATTTAATTCAAGTGGGATACAGATTATTTGCTTCGTATACAACATACAGTGGCAACACATGACCATCAGCTGTAGCTGCAATCATTACACTGACACTTGTTTTAGATGAATCCATGATTCTTTCAGCATGTTTCATTCCTCGCTTGTCAGCTGCCTTTGTTTGTCCAGGATCGTCTGTAAAATTAGTTTCGTCAAAGTTGATGATGTTACTGAGAGAGAAACCTTCAAGGCATTTCTTCAAGTTGCCAAAATACTGTATAAGAAGATCCCTGCTGAATGCTGCTCCATTTCTCTTAGTATTCTGAACTAGCCATTCTGTTAGCCTCTTATTTCTCGCCATAAAACTTAAGAACCAGTCTCATCCAGGTTTGTTGTTTGTAAAGCGTTTTTTATTCTTTCAAGCACGGTTCAAATACCCCTGCACAACATTCCTCGCATCATTGCGTTTCAAAGGAAACTTACGCTCTGCACACTTTGTCAACCCATAAAGTAAGCACTCTTCTTAGAATTTGACACAGGCTGCCCCTATAAGATTTCCTGTTCTCCACCCACTCATTCAAAGTTGGAAATGGTCATATAAGGCACACCGTACGATTCAGATGTTTTCCTTATACGCATTGCCCCTTTCTACACTTCTCTAACGGCTTTCCGAAGATATACTGAGTTCCAGTTTCTTTTTCCCTCAGCACTAATCTTCTTTTTATAAGTTCTTGGTATGATCGGGTGATCGACTTCACCCCACATTTTTCCAAACTTTACGTTTTACGGCGTTAACCATACAGAACATGTGCTATATCTTTCGTCAAAAGCAATACAATGTCTCAGACCTTATACCTTATCTATTAATTGTCCAAAAACTAAAGTACGAATTATCGAATATGCTGATCAAACGTTTTAAATCCACATTTATAAATACGCGTTAAAATGTTACTTCTCTTTTTCATAAACTATCAACGTACAATCGCTTTACAAATTATCCAACACACATGGGTAATGTTTCTCTTCCTCTGTCCTTCAAAGATATTAACGTACTAGCAATTTTTCGTGTAACCACTAAGTGGTAGAAGCGCAAAATCAAAGTAAAGTAGTTATGATCGACTTCACCCCACCTGATCGTCTTCACCCCCGTTGACGGTACTAAAAAGGACCAAATGAACAAATAACCGTCGCAGATCTATTGAAATTAATGAAGAAATATCTGTAGCAAGAACAGTCAGAAGAACTGGAAAATATATGAAGAAGCTTTCGATGGATCACTGTGGTGATGACATCATCATAACAAACCTATTAGGACGAGCAAATGTAGTAACAGCAGCTTCCATTTTGCAGGAGTATTACAGTGTTCCAAAAGAAGATAATCCTGAATTAGAGAAACTGAAGATCACCGTAGCAGCGGCAAAGCTCATCAAGGGTGACATACGAGTATGCCCAATATCTGCAAGCGCGTATCTCTCAACAGAAGAAATGTCATCCATTGATAAATCTTTACAATATCTTCCAGATAGTCTTAGAGAATTTCTAGGAACGGTAATTGGGCAGAAACAAAGTCAGAAGATAGCTTCAATAGGCCAATCTATCATGCAAGCCAGCAGGCCTAGATTAATTACAGCACCGCTACAGGTTGGATTGGGTGTACAAATGCACCATCAGTTTGGTTCTAGATTCCTCATCGACTCTCTACACCGTCATGGGTTTTGTTCCTCACGCGCTGAAGTCCAAAAATATGAATGAAATGCAGCAGTTACAGACGTTGATGTTTCTGTTCAATCCCATCAACTTATGCACTATGTTGCGGACAAAATTGACCACAATATACGGACTCTTGATGGACATTGAACATTTCATGGAATGGGAATGATTGCAACAGTAACTTCCGCATCAGAAATATCAGCACCTCGCTTAGTTCCAAAAAAACAATGTTTCAATCAAGGACATCATAGAAAAAGGAAAGCTCTCCATAATAACGTACAAACCACCAAACACAAAGAGAAATCTTTTGTTTGAAGAACTTAATGACATTTGTTTTCAGAATAAAAAATCGAAATTGCTTCCTGAAGTAATCTGGAAATGTACACCGTTTCTAAAATGTACATGGCCTGGATGGACATTTTACAAAGGAGAGCACCCTGGAAGATTCTTCATCTTCTTCCTGCCCTTAGTGGACATGGATCCAACGGACCTAACCTGCATTTTCTCAACACTGACGTTCTTAGCTTCCCATGCACGTTGTAACAACTCACCACCTATTGTGACATTTGATCTATCACTCTGGTGGAAAGCGTTGTCTATCCTATGGAATGAACCAAAAGGGAGCTACTTGAAAGATGTGGTGCTTTTACTAGGTGGATTGCATATTGAAATGAGCTTCCATGATTGTATTGGACATTTGATGGCGAATTCTGGAATTCAAGAAACGCTTCAAGTGATTTATACTAACAATACTGTAGTGCACATGCTTACAGGGAAATCATTGGCTAGAGCTCGCAGAGAATATATTCTTATAGATGGTGTGCTTAGTGCTTTGTTGTTAAAAGAAGTCTTTGGGGTTCCTATAATGTCCTTAGGCAACAAAACCGATACGTACCTCCAGGACCAACCAGTTTGTAATGAGCGCAACCAAGAAATTCAAGAAGGTGGTATGGAAGTAGATAATGGACTTGAAGCACATCCACCTGCTGAAAGTACAGACAGGAAGGAAAATAATTCCTTGATCGCTGATATAAAAGCTTTGTAAGCAGCTGCAACTGCCAGAGACGAATCCCTACAGGATGATAACTTGAAGAAAGCCCACGACAGACTGCAAGATGACTATGGTAGTTCTAAAAGATTTAATTACTTCAGAAAGAACTGGAGACTGGGTTCTACACCTACAAAACCTAAAAGAAATACTTCCATACTTTGCGGCAGCTGGTCATAATTTGTACGCTAAAAGTGTTTACCTATTTCTTCAAAATATGCAGAGACCCACATATTCACAGAAAATTCATGGAAGGATTTCATGTCGTACGTCGAACGAACCAATTCTGGGCTGGGCTGTCCACGGATTTAGTTATTGAACAGGTGCTAATGAGAACTATAAAAGGAGCCGGGGGCCTCACACGAGGAAGAAGAATGACAGAAGCCCAACGACAATTGTGGGTGCAATCAATAGTGCCGTGTAGTGAAGTCAACAGCGCAATGCAAGAGTTTACTGAAGTTAAGTTCCACACCACTGATCAACATAAGGAAGCTTCAAGGGCAAGGCAAATGCGGGACACACTAGATTTCAAGAAACTTATGCATTTCTTCCTGAATATGAATTCCTTTGAGACGGATGGGTCACTCCGAAGCTTAACATCAGGTATGGTTGCACCAGACCCCGTAAACGGGGATAAATCTTCAGAAATCGGGCTGGCGATTATTAAGTCTATGCAAGGAAAGCAGGTTTGGGACTATTCATTTAAGCGAAAACAGCAGTCAGTAACAATGGGAATCAAAACGAGTATTTCAGTACAAGAGGACACAGTTCACTTCGATTCTCATATTCTATTCCAGCGCTTGACTATTCTTGCTTCATCACAGTAAATCATTTCTGAAGATCTATTCAAATATGAGCTTTGCGGCTACCCATCTTCCTTGTTTGATGCTTCACATCTTCCTAGAGAAGCTAACAAAGCAGCGTTGGCCGATGCCACCTTGTCCAGTTTACAGTCAACACAGAAAAAAATGGTGGTAAATGCATTAGATCCATTTACGTTCTTGACGGAGGTGCTCTACTACACCGTGTTCCATGGTGTCAAGGGCAGTCTTTTTCTGAACTTTGCACTGATTACCTCATGTACGAGTATGTTCAACGTCGCTATAAGGAAGCAATTATAGTATTTGATGGATATTCTGGGGAACCATCCACCAAAGATGCTACTCATATAAGAAGATGCAAAGGGCGGCGGGCACTTGACGTTTATCTCAAGCCAGAAACCACACTCCATCTTAAAAAAAGAAGATTTCTTAGCAAATCAGAATAACAAACAGTGATGTTTACATTTGCTAAGCAATAAATTTGAAGAATCTGGTTATGAGGTTCTCCACTCCAGAGGTGATGCCGACCTCGCGATTGTGAAATCCGTTTTAGCAGCAGCTAAAAAACGAAATGTAACTGTAATTGCAGATGACACGAGTACTCCTTTCCTACCATGTAAGCATCAACTGTGCTTTTCCAGCCGAATCAGAGGTCCAATAACCACAAACATAGGATATGGGATATCAAAGCAGCTAAAGAAGGACTTTATGAGAGGACATCGTATGCAGCCTTCCATTCATGCATGCTCTGCTGGGCTGCGACACAACGTCGCAACTCTTCAACATTGGAAAAGGTAACACATTAAAATTATTGGAGCAGACTTGAACTGGTGGTCTATGCTAAAGTTTTCAACGGTCCTACATCAAATGTGCAAAACATAATTGCAGTTGTCTATGGTGGTGCCAACTCAGAGTCATTAGATTCACTGCGATGTAAGCGCTTCTCGGCTAAAGTTGCTAGAAATAAATTGTCAGTACATCCACAGTCACTACCACCAACATCAGCATCAGCGAAGCATCACAGCTTCCGTGCGTATTTTTCAATACAGGAATGGCTCGGAAATTCATCTTTGATACCAAAAGATTGGAGCTGGCAGGAACAAAATGGTCAATACCTTCCTGTTCTAACAGACGTGCAACCAGCACCAGAAGCCATCCTTTCTGTGGTTCGCTGTAGTTGTAAAAGTGACTGCTCATCAACACGATGTTCATGTCGCAAACAAGGTATGGATTGTTCTGTAGCCTGCAGAGAGCGTCAAGGTGTATCACGTATAACTTGTAACCTTAAAATCGTAGTAAATGATGGAGAGGAAGAAGTCATCGATGAGCATACCTAATAAGGATGAGGGAATGTTTGATAATACCAAACAACCAGAAACAATTTCTTAACCTGAGGCTCGTATAGAAATCAGGTCTTCTCGCTGATCAACAATACGATCCTCTTAGATGTTGAATGTGTCAATTAAGAATACCTGTAAAAGGGGATCACGGACTACATATAGCCAGTTGTTGTAGACGATATTTATTTTTACATTAGTCTGATTTCAGCGCCAATATTGTCCATTTCGGATATTGAATAAGCAATTTCAACGCAGATGTGACAAAGATTGTACCAGCACTTTTTTCTAAAAGCCCTACACATATTTATAACACGTCAAAAACTTTAGCTGAGTGTTTTGACTTCCTTTCTGTGCATCAACTACATATATGTGGTATTTCAAAGGCGTAAGTTCTCTGTCATTGACTTTCTTCAAATTGTGAAAGATCTTACGTATCTCTTGCGTTTTATACACCAACATATGTGAATTCCCTGGATATCATGGAAATCTTGAATTACATCCTCAACAACTTTTATTCATTTTATTTCTTTAATTTCTTGTCATTGTCAAATTATGTCTATTTGCTAAATCCACACTCTCTGGTCTTTAGTTTGACACCAACTTTATGACAATTGGGCTTGTAGAAGCAGAGTTACAGTTAAATTTATGTTTCAAAGTCCTTCGTGGCCAATATCGAACTCGACTACACCAAATCTGGAATAAATATTAACCGGCTTGCAAGAAATACGACTACAGGGTTCAACAACCGTGACTAGGTAGGCCCAGTTGTCAGTGTATTGATCGATACTTATACTTTACAAATATCGGTAGTATCAGAACCCACATCTAATATTAATATATTCTTCCGTTTGAGTTATCTACACATGGTGATGTGAACATCTAGATCTTGCACTCAAGTTTTTATGCTAATCTTTGTAGAAGCTTGAAATAAGAAGCTTGTTTCAAGCTTGTTGTAGCGAGGTTGATATGGCAAGCTTGCAATCTGGTTAAGTGCCAACTAGTAAGAAGAATTCAAGCTTGATTTAAGCTTGCAGAATTATTCATTACAAGCTTGATGCAAGCCTTTACACCTAACATGCCAAGCTTGAAATAATCTTGAATTAAGTTTCCTCTACTATTGGACTGATAGAGTGAAAAATGAATAAGTATTAATAATAAAAATAATAGACGAGTAAAAGAAACTGATAGGAGCAATAAGAAAGAGGAAAACATGTTGGTTGGAACATATATTACTTAGAAATGATTTGCAGAGAAGAATTATAAGAGGGAAAAGTAACAGGAAGGAGAGGATGGTAAGATTGGAATGTTGGATGACATTAAGAACGAAATAAACTATAGACAAAATGAAGGAACATGCTCATGATCAAGAAACATGACGAGAGGCCAATTGAAGGCTGTCATAGAACAGATCTACTACAGAAGAAAGAGAGAGGAATATACATATTAGTTGTGTTATAATCTTTTCTCCATAACAAATCACAAGTCAGAGCATGAGATGACTCAGCCTAGTCCGAGGCATAGAGACCAAAAGAATTGGAAAAGTATCTTTTGTTGTTCTAGACATAAAAAAAAAGAAAAGAAAAGTAAAAAGCTGATCCACTTGTTAATTTGAATTAGTTGCGTGTGAATCTTCACACGAACGAGTGGTTGACATGAATCGGCGAAAAAATGAATCTAAGGACATTTTTTCTCCCCGTATCATTTATTTTACTTTATTTCTTTTTTTTATTTTTAATATATTTTTTATTTGAACTTCTTTGTTGTGATTTCTTTATTTTTTTTTTCTTATTTTGCGCATAAAATTTGATGCTTGCCCTCCAGACATTGAATGACTTTGCACTATGTACACCTGACCGTGGTGAATATGGTTCAAAGAAGACGGCAAAATGAAAATGTATTAGTAGAGAGGGTTGATTCTTATTGTGGGTTGCGGGGGAAGAGGATGGGAACTGATACTGTGGAACGAATAAAACAGATTGGTTGTTCGTTCGTTGTTGTCTATTTTCTTTTATTGTAAATTTTTTGGATCTGAAAATGGAAGTTAAGCACGAAATTCCCGAAATGAACGCAAATCTTGAAGGAGGACACTTCGTCATGTCCTCCCTAAGTTAAATATTAAGAACCACAGGTGAATAAACAACTTAATCATTTAAGGGGGAATTAGGTTAGACATCACCTTAATTCTCGGCACTGGGAAGGCAGGGAAGTTTGAGTCCTGCTAACCGAGCGGTTATAGATAAGTTATTAGAACGCTGTCCTCGCATTCGAGAGGTACTAAGCTCAATATTAGTGGCCGACCATCTTGACTGAGGTTTTGCCAGTTTTTTTTTCTGTCACACTAGGCAAACTTAGGCCCTGGCCGACTCCTTCCCGCATCCTTTCCTTACCCTATCCCGGTCTGAGACATATATACCTAATGACCATAAATAAATGTAAAAATTCGAGTCCTCCTTTCGAGTATATATTAACAGGTTTTTCAGGGGTTTCCTCACTTATCAGTTTCACCAGGCGAAAGTCAGTATGATACTGTATTTAAAGAAAGGCAAGGATATCTTTCCCTTCCTTATCCAGTCAAGTTATTTGTCTATGTACCATACCGGCATTGTCTGGCGAAGCTGAGGAAAACACTTGAAAAGCATAGTCAGTATTACCAGCAAAGGATTCAAACTTGTATGACTTCCTAGCAGGATCGTAGCTTGTTTTTTTTTTTTAAGGGGGAACAAATTTCGATTTTGACGCCCCTTCGAAGGAACCAAAGACGTACAACGCCCCCTCCTTATCATTATTTGGCGCCCCTAACCTGAGACATGTGGTCCCTTTGCTCGCCCTAGTTGTGGTCCTAGTCCCTAGCACCACGTTCCAAACTACGCCCTGGCCGTCTTTCTTACACCATTATCTCCCCCCATCCATATTCCGGCTTGACTATAGTAGCCTAAAGGTCATTGAAACTCCATCCAATTCAGGAAATTATTGGATTAGTCTGAAATTATCACTCACTCGTCCTAATAAAGGGCAGTTCCAGAGTCATTGATTTAGGGCTACCGGTAGCGTAAAGTAAGTATCTCTAAACTTAGATGGCAACACTGCCTCCGTATGTTTAAAGTATTTTTTTCGTTGTACTAAATTCCAATGCTACTCCTACAAATTTATGCCTAGAGAAACCATTTCAAGAGTTCGATCTGTGTCGATTTTTTCTTTTGTTTTTAGTTCATGGTTGAAAGAGCTTCATTCTTATAGGTTCGGGTATTCACTACAATAATCAAGCGATTTCAACAATGAACAAAAATAAAAATAAAAATGGACACCGATAGACCTTTTGAAGTGGTTATGAACTTTCTTCTCTTAAAGTTTGAACTCTCTAAATCTGAATTTGTAGGAGCAGCATCACAATTTCGTCCAACGATAAAAATACATTAGAGCCATACAGTGCTGTCATCTAACGTCAGTGATCGTAGCTTTACATTAACGTTAAGGATTGTCAAATCTTTAGGAATTATAAGAAAAGCTAAATTTTGAGGAGACCTTTTGAAATAATGTATCATTGAAATAATACAACAAACAGAGAGGCAACTGTTAGTATCAATATAAGACAAAAATTCACTCCAAGAATTTTCGAAAAATGCCTAGTTTCATTGTAAGAGGCGCCCAAATTGAGCGAAGTAACGTCATAAATGACGTAATATATCTCGACAAATAAGGACGTAAGGCTTATCGGCTGAGGAAATCACAATCAGAGCTGAATGAACCCAAAAAAGAATATTTGATCAACGGCTAGGTTTGAGCGCTCTAGAGAACCTTTCCCCACAATAGTTATTTCTTTGATGTGGAATTGAGGTCTGCTGTAGACAAGAATAGGACGAGATTAGCTGCATTTTTCAAGACTATAATCTTTACAGAAATATCTTCTTTGAGAAGAATATTGTGATTTGTTAAGCCAACTCGCATTGTTGTCAGGGTTTCCGCCAGGATTTTCAGTTTAGAAGGGGGGGGATGTAAAATCAAAATTAGGAGGGGTGGAAGTGGAGTTTTGCACGGTTTCTATCGATTTTTCACAACAAAATTTTTTAAAGATGGTGTTGTCGAGATTTTGGGGAGTGACATCCCCACAGGGATGAGGGGGAGGGGATGACGGAATCACTGTCTTTCTTTATATTCAAATTCGTGAGCAACTGCAGTGATTTTCTAAGGACGGGGACCGAGACGCCATTACTCAGTGATAGAACGTTGTCTTAACATTCGAGAGGTCATGGGTTCAATCCCAGCGACCGACCATATTGATTAAAGTTTTTCCAGGTTTTTTCCTCAGTTACACCAGACAAATGCTGAGATGGTACCTTCAACTTAGGCCCTGGTCGACGTCTTCCCACATTCTTTCCCGTTTCCTACCCTGGCCTGAGCCTTACATGCCTGAAGGCCATAAATAAAAAAAATCGAATTCTAAGGATGAGGCCTACAGACTTTTAGTAAAGTGGGCTCTGAACCATTTCGTGGAATATGAAATTTGAACCCACCCAACCTAGGGGCTTTAATTCAGTTCAGACATATTTTGGCTTCTGCTACTGGTGATGCAGTTTTTGATGATACATCTTGGAATCTACGGGCAGAAAAACAATAAAATGAAGGTAAGAGAGACGAGAAGCTAAGATGGATACAATTAAGAGAGAGAGAGAGAGAGAAAGAGAGAGAAAGACAGAAAGCTACCAATTAGTTTTGGGCATCCAGTGTATCTCCTTCCTTGCTGAATCTCCTCTGTGTTCCGTCTCCCACGCCGACAGAAAGAAGATCCACAACAGGAAGAATCAAACACAAAACAAAAGATGAATGCGTTTTTCGTCCTTCCCATATCATACTCACACAAGCAGACACACACAACCAGACAGAGGAAACAAAAAAAAAAAAAAAAAAAACGGAATCTAATCCCTTCTTCCTCACCTCCTCCTATAATTACACAAACACACACACTTATACCCTTAGCGTACATATAATTTGATATATATATATATGCATTTATCTATTAAAAATCTTACATTTTGCGTGGTTTCTTGAAGATCTTCAGTCAATTCTCAGCGATTTTTCTTTTGTTTCATATTGTTTGAGGGCGAAAAAAAATTAATAGCTCATTTTCCTTCTTCCTCCCCTCAAGAAGCTATCATTCCCCTGCTTGTATGAGACGCTAGTGTTTAACCTATTGGCCATCTGACTGACTGCCCATCTCGATTTGAAGTCACGAATTTTGATGCCACATGGATGCATGCATGCGAACATCAGAGTAAACAGATCTAACGCGATGGATTGCAAGATAGGAACGATATCCTAACATTCTTTTTTCTGTCCCCCCCCCCCCCCTTTTTTTTTTTTTTTTTTGGTTTAAAGAAGCCTCTTTCTCCCCCTACAGAAGTGTCTGAGATCTTTCCTTCTTGAGCTCTCTCTTTTCACCCTTCCTATTATTATTTTAAGGAACAATTTGGTTAGAGGAAGAAGAAACAGGAAGGTAAAAATGTTCAAAAGGCAAATTAAATTAATTGTTCTTTTTATTTTGTTAACTCTTTTGATGTGGAACCACAGTTCTTAAGCAGAAATCCTACTTAAACTCTTCTCCCTCCCCTCCCCCTACATTGTTTTCTTCGCACCACTCTCCCTGCTTGATGATAAGTTTAATTTACTATAATTTACTTTTATGGGCTTAACAGGCAACATGTGGTCTATACTCATCATATCTGAGGGATGACGACCGTAAGGGATCACTATTCCAGAAGAAGGGATGAGGAAGATAGCGACCAGAGCTTTAGTTGATGCTCTATCCCAGCATTCACTTGGAGAAACCGATGAAAATCTCTCTCAGGATGGACGGAAGTGGACCTTGAGCCCGCGTACCTCCGCCTTACCGAAGTCAGCAACGTTACCGATTGGATCACGAGGGCTGGCTGGATATTTACTGGTAAATGTTCATTGGTGTTTCCGCGCGCGTGCAGCGTTATATAGTACAATACGGATGATCAAGTTAATCTGGGTTCAGGTGTCTGATATCCGGATCTCAGATCTATGGACACAAATCCGAGCTTCGGATATAAGAATCTAGGTTTAGCGTATCTGGTTTATCCAGATCTTAAATTCGGATCCGGATTTCGGTTATCAAGGATTGCTTTCTAGATCCAGGATTCGGTTGCAGATTCAAATGTGGATCATCCGAATTCAAGATATCAGGAATATCTTGGATCCGGAACTTGGCAATGGAGAAAGAATAGAGAAGATCTAATGGATGGATAGGGTGGGGAATGAAGAGGTCCTCATGAGAGCAGTACCAAAAATTAATATAAATTGGATTGACCACATCCTACGAAGGTTTTCTTTTCTTTCTTTTTTTTTTTTTTTAGGGAAAAGAGTTCTAGAAGTATTGAAGGTAAAAAGAAAGAGGAAACAGAAGGTTTGGAATGTTGGCGGATGTGAGAAATTGAGTGAGTTACTAACAAATGAAGGAGAGCACAAGCCAATAAGTGTTGGAGACGGTGGCTGCCAATTGAACCTGTCTTAGGACAGAGCCACGGAAGGGCAATTTTATTATAATCCGAATAATCGTGATCAATGTATACCAATGGCAATTTGCCGTTGCGTTCCATTGGATGGATATGACCTTTAATGGACGGAACATAGTTTTAGGTGGACTCCGAACCCCTACGTTCAATTTATCCCGATCAGGAATCGAACTCTCATACTGTTAAACTACTTGAACATTGTTTTGTTTAGGATAGAACTGTTATTCATTTGAAATGAACTCCTTTCTTTTACTAACAGTGGGAGTTCATATCAAATGAATAGAACTGCTAGTAAAAGATAAGAGTTCATTTCAAATGAATAGAACTGTTAGTAAAAGATAAGAGTTCATTTCAAATGAATAGAACTGTTAGTAAAAATAAGAGTTCATTTCAAATGAATAGAACTGTTAGTAAAAGATAAGAGTTCATTTCAAATGAATAGAACTGTTAGTAAAAGATAGGAGTTCATTTCAAATGAATAGAACTGTTAGTAAAAGATAAGAGTTCA
>JAGDQP010018075.1:20496-37249 GCA_022664845.1 Lepisma saccharinum
CTCTCTCTCTCTCTCTCTCTCTCTCTCTCTCTCTCTCTCTCTCTCTCGGCCTGAGCCTTAAATCCCTAAAGGCCATAAATAAAATTCAAGAAATTCACATACAGAAGTACAGCGCATATTTGTCGTGTTAGTAAATGTCGCTTTAGAAAGTTCTGTTCTGTCGAAATATCATTACGACGACTTAGTTATGATCCAGTAGAGTGAGGCTGTTATTTTCTGCAGAATCACTAGCCACCTGTGCAAAATGTTGCAGTTTCGGAAAAGACATCTTGAATAGGTACCATTAGGGAAACTTTTTACATATTTGCAAGTGACATAGGCTGACATTTGCACGGTGTCTTGTTTATCTTACTGCACAGGTTGTGTGTGACTCTACTACAATATTGAATGAGTCCTTGCCACACAATATTTGCTGTTTTTAAATATGAGGGTATTTGACTCGGTCTGGGGCAAGCATAAACCCAGTGATCCGGTCCAAAACTTGACCCAATGGCTCGTTTTAGCTCTGCACTTAAAATGTTCAGATACCCGAGTAAATAAAAATGCCGCGTGGGGAAATACAGTCCTGATGAGTTGATTCAGTTATGTTCAACTATGACGTGTTAATAACATTTATAAAATTGTAGTTGGCTCAAAATTAAGAAATTAATTACAGAGCTAAAATGGTATTCGGTAACTTACCGGGTCAAGTTTTGGATCGGGTCAGGGGATCTCCTAGTATCCTATGTCCGGGTCACGTCTGATCATCAACAGTGACCCTTTTCAGCTCTGATTCATTGTTGTAATTTTTTCATTATTCATCTTTGATTTTCGTCAGTTCTTTGTTGTTTTGGGATTATT
The DNA here is from genome assembly GCA_022664845.1 of Lepisma saccharinum. Lineage (NCBI taxonomy): Eukaryota > Metazoa > Arthropoda > Insecta > Zygentoma > Lepismatidae > Lepisma > Lepisma saccharinum. Next base: position 21,337 of record JAGDQP010018075.1, read on the forward strand.
ATTTATTTTAGTTGCATAATGATATTGTAAATGTGTGATATCAAAAAGTGAAAACCTTAAAAAAATATATATATATTGCAAAAGCAGAAACAAAGACACTACAGTAATAAAAAAATATAGCTATTGAATTAGTTCTTTGCCGTAAATCTAGATGTCTGTACCGTTAAGAAAGGAAAGAAAGGAAGAAAACATAAAAATTAAAAAGAAAAGGAAACAGTTTTACAAGGATGATTAAGGAACTTAACGCAAATTGTCTTACTGAAATATTTGTTTATAAAATAATGTACAGGACAAAATATTCAGCCGAATTCTCATGACGTTTCTCACGATGAAGAAACATCCTTAATAAAATAAATGCTGATGGTTAATCATTGTAAACATTAGATTGTTTTCTGTCTTAAACATGTTTCTACCGAGTAATTATATACACCTTGGATTATATGTTGGTTAGAAAATGTTTCTACTTAGCAGTGATAAATGCGTGCAAGAGACAAGATGGAAAGGAAATAAGGCAAGAAAGCTAGGAGGGGCTACAAGTTGCTGTATAGTGGAGCAAATGGACATGGAAGGAACAACGTAGGAATTGTTCTTTCAACAGATCTGAAATATTGTGTAGTAAGTGTCAATAGAAGGAAAGGCAGGGTGATGAGTATCAGGATATGCATGGGTGAAATGATCAATGTAGTGTGTGCGTATGCTCCGCAAGTCGGCTGCGAGGAAGAAGAAAATCTTCGCAGCGTACCACCAGCGGAAAGAGTAATTGTGGGCGGCGACTTGAATGGACATGTAGGCAGAAGCAAAGAAAGCATTGAGAAGATCCACGGTGGGTGGGGTGTTGGGAGATAGGAACGAAGAATGATAAAGAGTAATATACTTTGCAACGGCATTCGATCTGGCAATTTGCAATACATTTTTTCAGAAGAGAAAGGAGCATCTCTTAACTTACAAGAGTAGTGGAAAAGAAAGTCAAATCGATTTCATCTTGTGCCGAAGACAACATCTTAAAGAGGTTAAAAACTGCAGGGTCATAAATGGTGAAATTGTGGCCCCACAACACAGAGTATTGATTGCGGAGTGGGAGTTTGCAGGTAGAAATAATAGGATGCCGCGAAATGGAGAGTCCAAAATTAGATGGTGGAGACTGAAAGAAGGGAAACTAAGAAAATTGTTTAGGGAGGAGCTTATCGAATGAATAAATCTGAAAGAAGAGGATGTGCAAAAATGGTGAAAAGTGTAGGATCATGCTAACGGCCGCAGAGAAGACTGTGGGTAGAACTTCTGGAAAGAGCCCCCTACAGGAAAAGAGACGTGGTGGTAGAATGAGGAAGTGCAAGAAGAAATTACAGCGAAGAAGAAAGCTAAAACAAGATGGGATGCTTCAGGGATAGAAGAAGATAAATGTAGCTTCAAAGCGGCTAATAAGGAAGCAAAGAGGGCAGTGACTAGAGAAAAAGCGCAAGCCTGGGGTGAACTGTATGACAAACTTGAAACACCAGGTGGAGTGAAGAAGCTATACAGGTTAACAAAAATCAGAGACAAGGCAACAAAGGATATTACCCACATTAGAAAATTAAGAATGGCCAAGAATTAGTGCTTACCGATGAAGACAGGATTAAAGAGAGATGGGCCGAATATTTCGAAACGCTCCTAAATGAAGAAAATCCTAGAAAAGTTCTTAGTGACGGAACACCAAATCCTGGACCAACGCCAAGAATAAGCCGAGAAGAAGTAGAAAAAGCAGTAAAGAAAATGAAGACCGGGAAAGCTACAGGTCCTGATTGCATACCAGTAGAAGCGTGGAAGAGTTTGGGACCAGAAGGTATAGATATTGTATGGGATCTGATGCAAAAAATCTATTAACAAGAAAACATGCAGACTCAGTGGAGAGAGAGTATCATTGTACCAATTTTTAAGGGGAAGGGAGATATAAAGGATTGTGGAAACTATAGAGGAATCAAGCTAATGTCACACACGATGAAAAATTGGGAGGAAATTTTAGAAGGAAGATTACGAGAAGAAACATCAATAAAAGAAGAGCAGTTTGGATTTATGCCAGGAAAAAGTACAACAGATGCAACTTTATAATAAGACAAACTATGGAAAAGCATCAGGAAAAGCAAAAAGCATTGCATATGATCTTTATTGATTTGGAGAAGGCCTACGACAGAGTACCACGTCAGGAAGTATGGAGATGCTTGAGGGAGAAAAGAGTGCCAGAGAAATATGTAAGGATAATCCAAGATATGTATACAAGATCTAGAACTCAGGTAAGAAGTAGTGTGGTATTGACATACCAAATCCCTGTTATGGTTGGATTACACCAGGTTTCAACCTTAAGCCCGTACCTCTTCAACAGTCATAGACGTTATATCTTAGGATGTGAGAGATGAAGTCCCATGTTTGCCGATGATATTGTACAATGCAATACTAATAGGGCAGAACTTGAAAGGAAAGTAGAGAGTTGGAGGAAGTCTCTGGAAGACAGAGGCCTAATGATTAGTAGAAAGAAAACTGAGTATCTTGAGTTTAACGGAGAAGTGATGTTGCAAGAAGAACGATTGAATAAAGTGAAAAGTTTTAAATATTTAGGCTCAACTGTTACTGGGAATGGCGATTTGGACTCGGAAATAACACACAGAATGCAAGAGGGATGGCGAAATTGGAAGAAAGTTAAGTGGCGTACTCTGCGACCGCAGAATCACGGGGAAGAATAAAGGGATCATTTACAAAACAATGGTTAGACCAGCAATGATGTACGGAGCAGAAACATGGCCAATAAAGAAAGCACAAGAAAGGAGATTAGATGTCACCGAAATGAGAATGCTGCGCTGGATGTATGGGATAACAAGAAACAGAGAGAGAGAGAGAGAAATGAGAGAGTAAGAGGTACAGCCAAAGTTGTAGAGATATCTAAGAAGATACAAGAAAGAAGACTACAGTGGTATGGACATGTAAAGAGGAGAACAAATGATTATATAGTCAGAAGAGTGATGGCAATGGAAGTGGAGGGCAAGAGAGGTAGGTAGAGGGAGGCCAAGGAGGAAATGGATGAATAGGGTTAAGAAGGATCTCGGGGAGAAAGAAAGGTCTGTCAGTGGAAGAAGTTCAGGACAGGGCTTTGTGGAGAAGACTCATTAGAAAAGTCGACCCCATGTAGGTGGGAATAGATTGAGAGAAAGAAGTGATAACTGAACCAGTGATTCTATAACAACCCTGTGTGGAATGTCCCCCAAATTCTCGGGAGCACAGCAAACTTTAACATTTTTACAGTCAAAAATCGATAGAAACCGTGTAAAAGTCAACTTAAGCCCTTCCAATTTTCACTGTACACCCCACAAACTAAAAATCCTGGAAGAATCCCTGAACTGAAGCTTCGTTTTAATCTTTCATAGTTTATAAGCAAATGCTTATTTGAATGTACAAATACTGGAAATATTTCTTTTAGCCGTGTTGTTAAAATGATTGATTCTACAAATTTAAAGTAAATAGATACGTATGTTTTTTTAAAAAAATAAGTATACAACAGTCTGTTGAACAAAACATTTAAACCTCGGATTATCTTGAACCACGCGATAATCTACTTGTCCTTGATATAGAGTACAATACGAATCCTTTCAACTACTTGCTCGCCATCTAGTGTCAGCCCAGCAGAACTAGAAATCGAATAAGGCTAGTATGCAATTGTTTCTGCATTTGATTTGAAAACCGAATAAAGCACTCAGTGCGATACTTCGCTTTATTCGCCCGCAATAGATTTAAATGATAGATATTGTGCATGGTTTACTACACCACCTTTTCATGCACGCGCTTTGCTTGCTATTTGGCTGAGTTGAGTAGCCAATTGAAAATCGTCTTAAAGAATTTCAATTCTTACTCATAGAAATCACAAGCAAAGTACGTGGCTAACGCATACATGAAATGTCGACCTAACATTACTTCATTTCTAGTTCGACTGGACAAACACCAGGTGGTACGGAAGAATGGGAATTCACTATATATTATTTTACCTATGACGTATAGATTTAATCGTGGATCATGTTAATCTAAGATTAAAATGTTTTGTGCAACGAGGTCTCAGAGGCGTTACGTTAACCGAATCTAACCTTGGTTCCATCAGAGCGTCACTAATCATCCAGCTTGAACAACAGATTACAATTAATAACTCCAAATTTAAACGGGACGCGGGAATTTTACCCCCCTGAAATCTACCTCCTCAAACGGATTCTACGTCATTTTGACGTCACTATTCAGGGGGTAAAATTCCGGCCTCTAACATTTTTCGGTTGTTAGTTTATAAAATAATCACTCGTTTGATACCCTCTCAATCAATCATGTGGTTAATAAATCATATTTTAATAATCTGTATTAAATATAAGGACTCTATAACACTAACCGGAATTCCCCCCCCCCTGAAATCTACCCCCTCGGATTTTTACCTCCCAGTGTCAAACTAAGTATTGTAGAAACCGGAATTTTACCCCCTGAAATTCACCCCCTCGGATTTTTACCCCCCGCACACAGTCACGCATACGCTACACCTTCACTTGTCGGAATTTTACCCCCCATGAAATTTACCCTGCTCAGTCGTTGGACTTGTAGCATGAATTTGTATGGCTTGACGCGGCGCTCACGTGTGCACAATTAGAAAAAAATATATATAATGTACGTTAAACTTGCAAAATTCTAAAAAAATGCATTAGAATTAATTTAAGACTTTTGATTAGTTGATGCAATCCAAAATAAATGAATATGCCCAAGCAGGTGGTGTTAGCTCATTTTATCTTGAGTTTTTAGGTAGATTTCTTCCTCCAGTTCAAATGATTATATATATATACCATATATTGATGAGTATGTTTACCTAGGCCAGCTCAAAACATCCGATGCCAAGTTGATTGATGAATTAAATAGAAGATGTAAAATGGCGTGGAATTCGTTTGGACAAGAGCAAACTACCAATGTGTCTGAAGCGTCAAGTTTATAATCAATGTGTCTTACCCGTGATGATGTACGTCTCTGAAACTTGGACATGGAATGCGCAAACGACTCAAAGATTGAGAGTCACACAAAGAGCAATGGAGAGATGCATGCTAGGAATAACCAGGAGGGACAGGAAGACAAGTGAATGGATTCACGCACAAACAAAGGTAGAGGATGTAATGAAGACTGCGAAGAAGATGAAGTGGAAATGGGCCGGTCACATAGTTAAATGATCAGATGGAAGGTGGACGAGAAATGTACTACATTGGATTCCTAGAGAAAAGAAACGACCGAGACGACGCCCAAATGCAAGATGGGTAGATTTTTTAGGAGCTACATGGATGAGGATAGCAGCATACGGAGATATGTGGAAAGAAAAGGGGGAGGCCTTAGAAAACGACTGAATATGATGATGATGATGTATATATATACTTACATTTTTGAGATTCGACCAACATATATTTCAAAATTTAAAACTGGTAACAATTGATGTGCCGAAATATATATATATATATATATATATATAAAAAAAGGTATCTCAGAAGATCTCGACGACTTGATTCTTGCGCAACTGAGCCCATTTCTTGGTTTTTACTTTATTTATCATATTGAATTTCTTACACTTTTAGAAAGAACATTAATTTTAATATATGTTTTCCTCGAAGTTCAATTAATCAATCTTATGGAGTTTAAAAGAAATGAAACACCCTAAAAGCGATTGGAAATGTGTTTAAGCGAATGTGGATAGTCAGCTTACATTGGCGGAGAGGAATGAACGTTATTTTCTATTACCGTGCATTTGCCATAACTACAGATTCAAAGGTACCGCCACGCTGAATAATCTCGAAAATGAAAATCGGTGGGTTTTAACCCACAAGGGCACACACTGTTGTGAACGTTTGTCTCTGTTCCAAGACGTATTGGCGCTTAGACAGAAGATCCTTGAGAGATGCACATCTGAAATAGGCATTGAAATTTGCTTTTATATAAAAATATATAAACTATTTTTTTGTAATTTTTACACCAAAATACATATTTTTTCTTTCTTTTCCAATATCGACTGTTGAAAGTATATGGCAATGTTAGGCATTGTGAAAGCAGGGAAATAGAATTAAAATATATTAATAGTCATTTGAAGGGTACAGAAGAGAAAACGACGAAGTCCAAAACAAATTAAAATTCAGATATTCCTGCCACTGTATGGCCTCCTGGGATAGTATCAAAATATGAATTCCTTATTTGGGAAGAAATTAAATTGTCCATGCTATAAAGTGAGAAAACAAGAATTAACGTTTACAACCTAAAACCCGACTACAAAAGAAGAACTGAAAAGCAATCTGCATAAAAAAGTCCTTTCATTTGAAATGAAACTTGACATACTTGTCAACTAATTTCTTCATATCCGCCATATTGGATTTATTATGATGTCATATAGCCTATGACACAGTGTTGATCAAGACGAATCCAAGGACACCTCATTTATTTAAATCACTCAAATGGTTTAGGTTGTACGAGGTCTAGTCTGTGAGATTTATAATTTCTTCATATCCGCCATGTTGGGCTTATTGCACACATAATTTACATAAAGCGCATCCCTAGGTTAAAATTTATGCTGGTTCTAGCGAAAACCGGTTGGATTGTGCTGGAATTGTTGGATTTATGTTGGTTATACTCGATTTTTGTTCGATATGCTGGACCAGCAAATTAAGCTATTGGTGCTGGAAAGTGGTGTCAGCATAACTGGATGGACCTGCTGGACCAGCAAATTCCAGCAACTATGCTGGCTTTGATTGTTGCTGGTTGTGGTGAAACTTCATGCTGGATATGCTAGACCAACAATTAAGCTGGATATGCTGGAAATTCAACAAGCAAACTTTGCTGGTATAAAGCATAGTTTATTGGATTTGTCTCACCTGCAAATACCAGCTGTATATGCTGGTGTCTGGTATCTCGAAGTATGCTGTTGTTCTAGAATTTCATGTTGGATATACTGGACCAGCAAATTAAGCTTGTTATGCTGGAAATTGAACCTGCAAACTTTGCTGGTGTTTTTGGTATCTCGATGTATGCTGGTGGTGCTGGAATTCATGCTTGATTCCACAATAATTTTAAAAACACTAGGGGTAATATTCCACTTTCCACTATATTTTAAACGAAGGGGGTAAATTTCAGGCGGGTTTAATTCCGCCTTCTACTATTTTAAACTAAGGGGGTACATTTCAGGGGGGTAAACTTCCGCCTTCTGTTATTTTAAACTAAGGGGGTACATTTCAGGGGGGTAAAATTCCACCTTCCACTATATTTTAATCTAAGGGGGTAAAATTCCGAGGGGGTAAAATTTTGCCTTCTACTATAATTTAAAAGACACTAGGGGGTAAATTTCAAGGAGGGTAAAATTCCGCCTTCCACTATATTTTAATCTAAGAGGGTAAATTCAGGGGGGTAAAATTCCGAGGGGATAAAATTCTGCCTTCTACTATAATTTAAAAGACACTAGGGGCTAAATTTCACGGGGAGGGGGGGCAAAATTCCGAGTCGGGATTTTAATTAACATTATTGCAATTCTAATTTAATCATATGAATCAAACTCTGACAGGCAATGTAATAATTAGTTGGGTAATAAATTTCCGGCAACGAACACAATTCTAAGAACAACTGTTCCACAAGTTTTGTGACATCATGTTTTTCTCATGGGGTAGATTTCAAGGAAGGGGGGGAGGGGGTAAAGTTCCGCTTCTCCATTTAAACGTCCGTCTACAGCCTTCAATATTTGAACCCTATTGCAGAGCCATCTATCAGCGTTGTGGAGAAGTAAAAGAGAAAGCTGTGTTGTATCGCGCATAAATAAAAGAACCGAACCTGACTTCTAACCTAACCTAAGCCTTGATAAGAACAATAGTAATAAATAATAGATTTGAGCACAAAAAGTTTTTTTTTTTTAAGACAAAATGAAGAGAAAAAGATCACCTAGCCGAGTTCAGTGCAGAACCCGGATCTGCTACTCCATAAGCTGATCTTTTAGTCAGGTAGCTACGTTAGCTCGCTGCAAACATCGGTTTGGAAGGTTTATTTACACAGTTTGTGTGCCATATCACTTGCGAGAGTGTTGCGCAGGCGCACTAGACCAATATTCTTCCAGTCAGTAGAAGAGCTACAATTTAACTATTCTTTCTTTCTTTATTAAGTCAAATGCACACAATTTCCTGCGCATGCAGATAGTTTAGAAATATGGTTGAGATTTTCCATCACTATTACGTGAACTGATATGTAATGATTTATGCATATTTAATGAAGCATCAGCAGACACGAAATTTTTGGAAAAAGAATCGTGCCTCACGTATATTATCCTTCTTGTCACATGTGAACATATTTCGTGATGCTTACAAAGTCGTGACATGTCAATGTCTATGAATCCCAACCTTTGATATCGGTTATTAGCTGCAAATTCCTTGCTACTATAAAAGGAATTCTAATATTTTATCATTTTTTTGTTTGTTAATATTTTTATGTTCTCATAAATATGATTTCCACTCAAGTATTAGTTTTTACTTTAAATGCGGAGTTCATATTAAAACAGAATACGGAAGATATACATTTTTTAAGTGCCTTTGAAGTCTTAAAATCAAAACGAGAAATTAATAGCTCCCGCGTTCATAAGGCTGAAGGTGATACCCTAAGATCGGGACCTACAGTTCGACGTGGGCTCCGAATCACATGTGTTCCCACTGGGTATTGAGGCCGAGACCCCTTATAGGCCAGCGAGCGTTACAATTTACCCGACACTGTAGGAAAAAAAAATCAGGTAAGTTGGAGTTGGATAAATCGTCGTCTATCTCACGTAGTAATGGTTTTCGCTAGTTTTCAGAATAACTTATATAAGCTTTGTTTTCTTCAACTAGGCTCTCATAATAGGAATACTACTGAAGCTATAAAATTAACAGGTTTCATACCATCAATACAGAGACAATACATTTCTTTGGGTTATAGGCCTATTCCTGACTAAGATCTTCTAAGAGAATACGTAAGAATTAATATTAAAATACTTTTTTACGCATTGCAAACGATGCTATAAATTTCGTTTAGCCCTCGTACATATACCGCTTAAGATTTCAGGGATTGTTGTGGATCCTTTGCATAGGTTAGTCAAAGGTTCTCATTTGTTGTCTAACTTGTAAAATGCATTTTTATTCGTCGACTGAAATCTCTATACTAATAAGAAAGGGTCCCTGTGATTATCGCGCAAAATTTGATTGAAACACAATGCATCCCTACAACGTGAAAACATATCACCAAAATTCGATCCGCTATGAACTAATGGAAGAGGAACAAGCTAGGGTCTCTCGAACTTTTAATTTCCCTAAAATGACTTAAATACAATATTTAAGTTTAATTTTGAATGTCTAAGTCGGATGAAATAATTAAAATTAAACTTTTATAATGTAATACTTGCTAAAAAAAATAATAATAATAATCGTGAACAGCATTGTCATATATGAATGCAGTGTTACCAACTCAGAACAAAATTAATTTTCTTTAAATGGCACTATGTGCCAATTAATATACATATTGGAAAAGCACTAGTAGCTAGAAACAACATAGTGAACTTTGCTAACCCAGTGTCGTGAACTGTAGGAGATACATGTAACTGGAAATTCACAATAGTTTTCTTTTTCGAGGACATTTCCTTAGTCACACGAGGGAAATGCCGGGATGGTACATTCAGCATAAGTCCTTGTCGACTCCTTGCCGTATTCTTTCCTCTACGTTATCACAGTCTGAGCCATAGATGCTTAAATACTGTTAAAAAAATTCAACTGTATTTACCATTTTAATAAGTCGATCTTGGATTCGAAGTTGAACATCCTGAATCTCGGAGACAAAGCGTATTTCGACTCACGTATAAAATATTTTTTTTTATCTTCCTTTTTGTGTACGTAATCGCCTTCCACAATGTGTCCTCATAACTTGAACCACCCTATATAAATCTCTTCCGAAATTTACTCATGTGAAGAAACAACAAAGCAAGGAGATCCCATCACATGTCCAGTGGAGAAACCAGCGAGAAAAATACAATTTACTTTTCCCTCCTAAGAAAACTTTAAGGTTTATGAGATCGAAAAATCAAGTATAAATAGACTGCTCGTAGTGTTTACTTGGGCCTGCTTTTTATCTTTTTTTTTTTTTTTAGTTGTAGTGGATCCTTTAAAATGGAAAGGAAGCAGATATCAATGACCAAATACTAAAACCAATACACATATACACTCAGAGAGAAAGAGAGAGAGAGAGAACTATATTTCATCTCTATCTCCTCCTATATTTTTCCTATATCCAGTAAACTCCGTGTCATAAAAGGTATTGACATATAAAAGCTCGCAGCATCCATATTGGTGGGTAATCCTGGCTATAATTCTGGATGCGAAGAAAATCGAACTCCAGGGACCTCAAAGAGCTTTAGTCCCTTCTTCAGAATCGGACTGGGGCCCGAATAAATAACAGAGAAATTGGAGAAAGGGAAGGGGCGCGCGAACGATAGAGCAAATATAGGGAAGTTAAAAAAAAAGAGTATCAGAAAAAAAATGAAAAGGAATTGGAGAGATGCGAGAAGAGGGTAAAAAATTCTTGGTGGAAGAAAAAAAAGTGACCAAAAATATAACTTTGTAGAGGAAGTTGGGGGAATATGGGGAAGAGAAGAGGTGAATATAGGTATCCAGGTCGTCATTTATGTGGGATTGAAAAATCCATTTTTGCTCGACTTATTGATGCGTCTCTGGAGAATTATATATGGTTGAGCCTTTCATCTTATGGAGTCAAAAAAATAATCTAAAAGGCATCTGTCATGTGTGTCGAACAGAGAGAGAGAGAGAGAGAGAGAGAGAGAGAGAGAGAGAGAGAGAGAAAGTAAGAAACGAGAATGAGGATGCGATATAAAAGTTTCAAAAAAAGAAAGATGAACAAGAAGTACATACGTCTACTAAAATTTTTGTAGACAGTAAGTTTTCTGAAGTCTTGTATTCCCAACTGGGAATTAAGGAAAAAGTCTTTTCTCTACTAACTTCTGGGAGAATTTAATATGAAATACAGCACAGTTCCGCTCATATCCGTGGTCATGTCTTGCAAGTAGTATCCCGGACAGGGGATTCTTCCCCCACCCACCCACTAGACCGCCTTTCCCAAATCATGAAACACACACCACACACCCAACTTAGAAAAAAAAAACTTTTACTGTTAAAAATCAATAGAAACCCTGCAAAACTCTACTTACCCCCCCCCCCGTAAGTTTGGCTTTATCCCCCCCCCCCCAACTGAGAATCGTATCAGAATTCCAGATCCCGGATAACGAAAATCCCGCAAATACTTCACAAGAACATGAACCGGGAATCGATCCTGGGTTTTGCAGATACCTACTGATGGTCTATTAATCTATTACTGTATACTCATTGATATAAAGATTATAGCAAAGCTATAACAAAAGGGACCTTCTACGCCCGCTCATGGTGTCCGTACGTGTCCATTGTCCAGATATCTGAGGAACTACAAGGCGTAGAGAGGTACGGTATGTGTCGTTGGAAAGGCCGCGACTGAACTAGCCGAGAGTCCCTGGAACTGTCCTGATTAGTGTTGCCAATCCATTCGACACAATACAAAACACTGAGAGTGTCTACGTTGCCAAGCAACCCACTTACCAGTGTTCTCAATCTATTTTCGATAAAATTATATATATATATATAATAATAATAATAATAAACCACAGCCATATTCAATCCACTAGTGGATGAGGCCTCTCCCCGAAGGGATGAGTTGGTCTACTGCTCCCACGCTGACCAGACGGGGTTGGGAGAGGAGAGCCGAAGCTCTCACTGTGATCGCCACAGCAGCTCCCCAATTGTCCTCACGATGCTGGGTCAACACCGAAATTTTTGAGCCCCCACCGGGAATCGAACCCGGGACCGCTCGCACTGAAGTCGAGCACGCTACCGACTAGGCTACGCAATAAATAAATAAATAAATAAATAAATAAATATATATATAGCTTCCATCTATATTTTGCCAGTTCATGCCAAAATATATCCCATTAACCATAAGGTGTAGAGATGTGTGTAAGGTATTAGTCGAAAGGTCTTAGATAAACTAGCTCAGAGCTGCTGGAACCGTCTTGATCGGTGCACTGGTTCAGAGTTGCCAGCTCATTCACTAAAAAAATCAATTGTTCAAAGTGCTTCCATTCAGTTATACCTAGATGCACCAAACTTGGCATAAATATTATTCTACACAATATAAAAAAACTGAAAAGGCTTACGTTGCCAAGCAACCCACTTATCAGTGTTGCCAGCCTATTTTCAATAAAATTATTTTTTCACATTGCTTCCATTATTTTAGTCATAGCAACACCAAAACGTTTGACTCAATAGGAACATACTACGGATGTTCCCGCTCCCCAGGTGCAGCAATGTCAATGTTGCCAGCGCATGCCAAAAATATATCTCATGAACCGTGAGGTGTAGAGACATGCCACAGATGTTCTAAAAGTACTGAAAAAGGAACAAAGGAAAGTTGTCGGGTTAGCAGGGGGGCTTGCCCCCAGTATACTTAGTTACTTACATGAAAATTTGCTAATAGTTGACTATAAACGTTTCTCTAACGGGAAAGACGAAATATAACAGCGAACAATTGTGTGTATATGAAGAGGTAAGTTTCTTAAGGCGGGGGGCAATCTGATTTGCCCCCTCGCCTACTTACATATAAATTCCCGAACACTTGAAACTAAGCGTTTGTCTACGAGGAAGGGCGAACACAATAGCTAACAATGGTTTGTATAAGCAGGCCCGAAACAGTCTTGATTGGTAGTAATTCAGTGTTTCCAGCACATTAAAAAAATAATCTATTATTCAAATTGCTTTTATTCAGCTACACCTAGCTGCGCCAAACTTGGCATAAACATTATTCGACACAAGTACAGTGGATTTTCCCAAACCTAAGCACAGCAGTTGTCAGCGTTGCCAGCCTATATTATAAAACAACTAATGCTTATGTGACTAAAATGATATCAAAGGACCGGAGCCTTTGCGATAGTCAGTAGGATCGCAGCTCTAACTTGTTTGGTGTTAATGAGTGTGGTTGTCATTTCAAACTTAATGGAATACTTTGATATGATCAGCTGCCTAATGAAAATATGCGGTTATCAAGGACTCTGTGAAGATTTCCAGTTTAGTGGCGTAAAATCAAAATTTGGAAGGTAGTATGTTATAAATAAAGTTTTGAAGGGTTTCTATTAGTTTTTAATTTTAAAGTTAGGGTGTAGCTATTCAAGTGAGGGTGACACCCTTCATTGGGGAGGGGGGGATTGGTGGAATCGCTGGCCATTGTGAAAAAATATTATAAATATAAAAATTAAATTTTGTGCAGTTAAAATGCCTTTTTTTCGTTCGTCCCGACCTCAGCATTGGTTGATCGAGGTTCGCTATTCTGCCGGTGAAGAGTTAGTGTCGTTACATACACAGAAACTTGATACGTTTACTTTCACGATGTGGATGAGTAACTTTCCGTAAGGTTTCAATCATCTACACCGTCATAGTAGGGTACATTCGTATGCTCTATATGCGCAGGGGGTTGTTCGTAGTGGTACTGATCGTTCAGTAGTAAAGCACTCGTCCAGCAACCGGAGATCTAGGTTCGACTATTGGCAAGGGCGTTGCCAGAAATTTCCACATCGGGGCAAAATTAAGGGCACACACACATGTATATATATATTTTTTTTTTTATATATATATATATATATATATATATATATAGCGTTGCTGACTACGGATTGAGAGGTCCTGGGCTCGATTCCCGACGCTGCCAAGGATTTTTTCCAAGGTGTGTGGGTCTGGAAAGGTGCCCACCCAGCATCATGATGCAATTGGGGAGATGTTTATGAATAAAAGATAGTGGCGATCAAGTGAGAGCTTAGCCTCTCCTCTCCCAACCCGTCTGGTCAGCGTGGGAGCAGTAGATCAACTCCTCCCTCCCGGGAGAGACCTCATCCAGTAGTGGATCGAATATGGCTGTGATTTATTATTTATTTTATATATGAATGAATCACGAAGAGAAGTATATTATTTTTAATAATTTATTATACATTATTACAAAAAAAAAAAAAACTGTAAGCCAGGGAGGAGGGAAACTGTAAAATGAAGAAGACTGCGAAAAACCCGAGACAATTACAGCAAACTCAAGCACCTAGATAATAACTGTAAGTACAATGATTAAATAAGTACAAAGAAGCAAAAGGAAAACGTCCCCGTATAAAATGAAATATTGTCTCAGAACTGTACCTACACACTTATACAGTATAAGCTAATTGTAGTTAATAGAGTGACATCTTTCTCTTGGAACTGGAAGTGACTACAGACCGGAAGTTTTCCTCATCCTTTCAGACCATAACAAGTCCAACCGTGCATGGCTCATCTCTGTCTGACTTGTATAGTTACTGAGATGTTGTGCCGGTACGTCTAGTGGGGTCCAGTACAGTCTAACAGACAGGACAATCTGCCTATCATACGGGGGGGCACTAGTTCTAGTTTACGAAAACTTTTAAGCCGATAAATTAGCCCCTTACATGGTTAGATAGATACATTTTAAAGTCTAAATTTATTGTTTAGATTATAAAGTGGTTCGAATATTGAAGATTGTGATTCTGTCTACAAACTGCAAAAAAACTCTACAATTTTCTTTACCAAATGTTTGAGTTGTGTTGAAACTGTCTGGCTGTTAGAGAGGCTGTTTGGAAACTGGCTCTTTGCTCCCCTTTAACTGCCCGTAACTTTGAAAGCCAAATACTGCGAATACCAGTGCTTTGAGAGACAGGCAAGCAGGATTCATAGCTAATATCCTGCCAGAGAAAGAGAATAGTGGGGATGATGGAGGGGGGGTTAGAGGATAAGGGAGATGCTGAAAATGGTGCCGGGGGAGAGATGTTACCGTCACGTCTCTGAAGAACGTGAGGGTGTCCAAGCAGGAGCTGACTGACCCCTACGACCGGCCTTCTCCCCTCAGTGCCCTCTTGGTGTCACGTCCCACAGGACTGGGACATTTTTCAAACGGCGCGAGTCCATCTCGCCGGAAAAGTGACCGAGATAATCAATAGTCTGACGGACCTCTTGCTTTCTCCCCCACTCTTTTTCTCTATCTTCCTCTGCCTCTCTCTTTCTCTCTCTCTCTCTGTCTCTTCCTCCATCTCTTGCTGCTGATCCACAGATGGATTTTGCCCTGGTCCATACTACCGGCCTCCAAATGGCAGATGCGTCGTCTTTTGTGATTTATTGACTATCACACACTCTCTCTCACACACATACATACAACCCCATCCCCATTTTCCACACACACACACACACACACATGCATACACATACATATACACACGTATGAGTTTAGGCGTGCCATGAAAGTTCGAGGGTGTATTTTTTTTCTTCCTTTTTTTTTTGGTAATTCTGAAGAACCAGGAAAAAGGTGACCATAACGCTTGCTTTGCCGCGCATTAGCTGTCGTTAAGGAAGTGACCTTTTCTGCTCTCACCTTTGAAAGAGATAAGTAGAGAGAGCGAGAGACTTATTCGGACGCTATCCACAAGAGCAACTCTGTAATTGCTGTCTTTTTAACATTTTTCTCTCTCTCTCTACACACACACCTACCTCTCCTGAACACCATGAAGGTCCATTTTGCTATGATATTGCTATTGGTGTAATCCGGGACGTACTCAGAGAGAGAGAGAGAGAGATTAAGAGGTCCGGACCGCCTTCCCCAGAAATTAAGATTTTTTGGGGAGGTAAAATCAGTGCCATTTTTGGCAAATTATATGCATTTTACCTAAATTTTATCTCCTACAGACCTTGGACCTTGTGACAATCTGCATCCATTCTATCTTTTAATGTTGCAAATATGTTTTGATATGATCTTA
>JAGDQP010018076.1:0-33500 GCA_022664845.1 Lepisma saccharinum
TGAGGTGTCGTTGCAAAACTCTCGGAGCAATTTTTCCAATGGAAAATTAATAATCCAAGGATGCTCGCAGCTGAAGCTGTAGCTCATATGCACATCCCCCGACTGGAATCCGCCTCACTTGTTTTTAGAAGTGCTCAAATGAAGTTGGAAGCAAATAAAATCCTAAATTCTAATACTAAACCTAGAAATTTCTTAGACTCCATCGAAGTAATTAAATACATTCACTTATATACTTACTTTTAGCTGCTGGAGATCTCTTTTTGCAACTTTTGACAGTGTGTAAACTTCCTTTTTTATTTAATATCAACAGCTGCTGCAGAAATGTCCCAGAAATTATAGATAAAATGCAACACAAGATTCAAAAGCACTATCACCAAAACAAAACAAACTTCACTATACGCATTGCACACAAGATTTCTCACTCACAACTAGTAATGAACGAAACTAACACTATGGTGTCTGTAATTTAGTCACTATCAAGATCCCTCTTCATTCTATTATTAATAATATACTACTAAAGTATCCGATTTGTAGAATCAATGACAATGTTTATTGTTTGTGTATCCGTTTTCGCGATCCTGACGCCACTCAGCCTATAGCATCTCGATAATAGAAACAGCGCAAAATATTCAGTTATTGTCGGAAACGAGCAACAAAGAGGGTTTATGAGACTTCTATTTGGCGACACACTTGGCGCTTCGCTCTTGTAAACAAATATTTAAAACCAATAAATGTTTTTGAATGAACTCGTATGAATGGTGGAATCTGAAAGGAATAGGAGGGGGGGGGATATGCCTTATTTTCCATTTGCAACTAATCCTACCCTAAACTGCCTTTGGCAATGGGCTAAGCACTGTTTTATGACACCGACCTGGGTTGTGTGCTTTTTTTTTTTTTTAAAAAAAAACACAGTTTCGTTTGTTCATACAATTTTGTTCCTTTCCATTCCAATGTAGAGAAAGGTCAAGTTCTTTAACATCAACAACCCACAACCCTCGTGATCATAAAGTACACCGAAGTTGTGAGCAATAGGCGTTTTATCCTCTTTCTCTCTCTCTCTCTCTCTCTCTCTCTTTCTTACCGATCAATCTCCTTTTCCCGGCAGGATGTAGCAGCCACAATTGACAATGTTGTATTAACATTTTCCAAGGAGAGGCCGGAGGAGGGCAAAGGAACCCAAGTGAACGTCGAAACCTTCAAATTGTCCTTTGCTTTCAGTGAGTTTATGATATTAACAATAAAAGTGGAGAAAGTGAAGAGATTTTACAGAGGGCTCCTCGTTTTTTAACGGGGATGTTAGCTTGGCCATGAGTTTTGTGTGTCGAAATGACTAATACGCTACAAGTAGTAGCAAATGTGGTCATCTTTATTGGGTAACATTACACTTCCTAGACAAAAGGGCCGGCGGGAGGGGGAACACCTGGGAATTTCCGTTTTCCCGGTCGGTCCAATCCGCCCCTAGTTTCAAATTTTCTGGAGTCTTCAAAAGTACCTTCTGAGCCATACAACCGTTTCACGGAGAGGAGAGGTTTCTCTGAAAGAAACCCTGAGCAAATACAAAGCTAGCTGACATGACAATGCTTCTGAGAGTTATTTGCATTCAGTTAATACAGTATTTAAATTTTAGTCTGACCGATTCTGTAAAGTAATTTTTGTTTATCCCCACAGCCCAAACTGAAAGTATAACGGCCTACAGCAGGATTTAGCCTGGCCCGGCCAGGCCTTTGATATCATTTAGCCTGGCCGGGCCAGGCCCGAAATCCACCCCTGGTTATTTCTTTATGTTCTATTTGTAACAGAAATATGAATTGAATTAAGTGAAAAATGAATTGAATACTCATTAAACATAATGAGTATGAGATAATACAATATTTCCTTTTTGGATGAGTAGATGAACAGAACTGCCAACAGGGGCCGCGGTGGCTCAGTTGGCAGACCGCTCACCTCTGGTGTTAAGGGTCGTCGGGTCGATCCTTGCTCATGCCATGTGTGTGGGCTTTGTAGTGGACAAACACCGAGTGCGTGGGTTTTCTCGGGGTTCTACCGTTTCGTCCCACTTTCTTCATTCCACTAATTCATCCCATCATCATCCATACGGCTAAGCCATAGTTGTCTAAAGGCCTTAAAATAAATTCAATTCAGAACGGCCAACAAAGAGCATAACACAGCTACAATATCTGAATGGTTCAAAGAGCAACCATGACCGGTAAGACATTCCATTATGAGTTAAATACAATTTGTTTTAGTGGTGTTGAGTGTGGAATAAAGATTGGTGATCAAATAAACGTGTTAGTAAACAATAAACCTAATTACAGTATTGATATCGTGAGAACTCTAATGGACAAAACTCCAAAATATAAAATAATGAATAAACATACACGGAGGAGAACCTTTGATCGATTCTGAAGACTAGAAACAGAGATTTGGTGAAACGTCTTTTGATGTCTCCACAGGCGGCTGATCAAAACTATCTATGCGTATGAGAGACTGGAACAAAAACGCGTCAGCTGGTTCCGATTATGGGTACCAAGTGCTATATTTTAAACGAAAAAAGACGTAAATTTTATGAATTATCACTATATACTTTTTTAAATATATATTTTTGTGTCGTGCTCCGCACTCCTCAACTCTCAGTTAGTTTTTTTTATTTTGATTATGATAATTATGAAATTCAATTTTATTTTTTAAAAGAAAAGATAATCTGAGGCGAGTGAATTATATAGAAAGAGTTTATTTGAAAAGAACAGTAAGTATGAGCTGTGAATATGCATATGAAGAATGTTAATTTGATTGTAATGTGTGTGTACTTAATCTGATTAATTTTATATATTTCAGGGATAACAATTACGATTCAGCTGTTAAATTTCGTTTAATCTTCTCTTGAGACCGAAAAACCAGAAAAACTTTTTTTCCTTCCTCGCGAACGAAAGATCTTGCTGTTTATTTTTTGTTGGTGGGAGGAAGGATCGGATGGGAACGGAAGTCAAGGGGGGGGGGAGAAGTTGCCGCCTTGACTTTCTTGCTGTTTTTTGTTGTGCAATTTTTGAACCTGGCCCGCGTTTAGCCTAAAAAACTCTCGTGTTTTCTTATTGGCAGTTTCGTTTACTGGAAACTTCGAGGCGGTAAAAAGTGAGTATATTATATACTGTCATCGGCTTTCGCGCTGGCTCTGATATGCTCTGATCTCTGCTACTCTGATATTCTCTGTTACGTCGCTATTTTGAGGTCACTACGATGTAGCGAGCACGAGTCCGGGCTGTCCGCAATATCGGGGGGGGGGGGAGGGGTGGACATGGGGGAACTTGGTGCTCTCAAGGAACCCGAACAGCTATTGAGCAGATAGTGATATTACGAAATTGGAACATAAGTTGTTTTAAGATGTTCGATTTGCAATCCTGTTTTCTTTTTTTTTTCGAAGAAGGATCCGAGAGCCCGATTTTATGATATCGGTGGGTTGATGCAGTACGTTTTCGTTTCGTTGCCAGCCCAAGGAAATTAATACTCTTACATGTTGCTTTCTCAGGCATATCTCTATAAGAGAAAGGTTAATGAGGATTTGTAGGTTTACCGCCTACTCCAATTGTTGTTGTGTCCCTGGGTTGAATTTAAATTTCTTTTCGACGAAAAGTTCCATACAAGTTACTTTCTCAGGTATCCTCTGTATGGACAAGGAGAAAGGGATCGTAGACAGTATCGTCTATCCAGAGTTTGGTTTGTTGTCCGCTTTGATGATTGAGATTTCAAGAATAATGTTCGAGGCACTCATTTAAGGTACTTTCCCAGGTATCCTCTGAATGAGTAAGGAATTCGAGGGGCTGTAGACCTTACCGTCTACTCCAATTTGTTTGTTGTGAAATCTTCATTGTATGCTTTTTTTTTAAGGTAACCGATGCTCCTTTGATCGATTGTTCTGTTGCTCTAATGGACTCGATGGTCGTCCTGATGAAGAGGACGAAGTGCTGTATGGCCTTCTATCTGATGATGTGCCAAATCCAAGTAATTAGAACATATGTGGTTGCGGATCCAGGTGAATATGTGGCCGGCGTGATCGATTTTGAAACATTGCATTCTGTATTCGAATGTTTTGTCTTGACTGAGAGATTTGTATTCCGTCCAAACTATGCCTTAATGGCGATAAGAAATTCCGAGAGAGACGGTAGATTCTGTGTTTTTGATAAGTTGGCAGGTGACGTCCCTCGATGAGCACTCTGAACAGAAGTGGGTGGTAGCTGTTGTCATAGGTGCTATCACAAATTCAGTCCCCATTCCAGCAGGAGAGTGAATGGGAATTGGTCTCAGTGTAAAAGGAGTGAAATTTATATATGTCTTGCCTGACGCATGACCTCTATATACATTTCAATTTCATATAATTGCTCAAGTTACTTTTCAGGGTAACCACTGTGCAAAGAATCTTTGGCGGAAAGAATAGCAAAGGCCGAATTTATAGTTCTCTTGATCGGAAACTGTGTTTGTGGAGATTGAATTTCGAATAATGTTGATGTGTGATTTAATTCTCTGGGAAGTCGGTCACAACCTTTCAGTACCCGGTATTTCGATGTTGGAAGGTATGCTAATTTAAGATATGTTTTATATTTAAGTAGCTCATACACGGTAATCATCTCGTAATCCTCTGTATGGGTGAAATGTTGCGGCCTGTAGGTCTTATCGCCTACTTCATTGTTTGTCGGTTGATTCTGATTATGTCTAGTTTTTGTAATTGCACTCGTGAGTCAAAGCTCTTTGAGTGTTCACCAAATGGTCGGTCGGAAAGTATTGTTCCATTCCGATTGTCAGTCATTTGTGTATCTTGTATAAATGTAAATCTATCGGGATTAAGTGTTTTATGCGTAATTTCTTTGTGTTGAACAACTGGGTTTATTTTTTGTCTCGGAGAAAGGCTAAGGAGGTTATTGTCGCCTCCGGAATTGTCAAATATTTGTGAAGGTCTTATCGTCTTCATTTGGGGCCAGATACTTCTGAGTACCTGGATTTGCCTCCATTTCTTGTAATTGTTAAGAGGATTGTTGCTTAAGTTTTTTGAACATGTCTGTTAAAGAACGGCTCAGTTTGGTTAAAGTCAGTTGAGTAACCAAAAAGTTATGATTGTCCTTATCTCGGGGGCGTTGGTGTATTTTCGAAACTTGTCTTGCAAGTATTAACAGCTGAATCGTATACCGAAGTGCTATTCTAATACCTTTCTGTAAATAGACATCTTAATATATATATAACTCTATACTCTACAGATTCTTCGTTTCGTAAATCATTTCGAGGCAATTGAGTAGCCTTCCCAAAAGTAGATTGATTTTTTGTTGTAATTTAAGTTTCAAGATTTTAGCACAACAATTCCGAATGGGAGACCAAACAAATCCTGAGTTCTAAAGCACTGCAAGTATCTGTTGTATTCTCTTTGAGAACCCACCTTGGAGGTTTCTGGTTCGACTCCAGAGGACTCGTTAGGTGAATTGTGTTGTGGTAGTGGGAGTAAACTGTTATCCGAACAAAAACACCAGAGGTGCAAAAAGTGGAGCCAAGTTCTTTAGCCCTAAAAAGGTGTGAAATGGAAGACGGATGAGCCAAGTTCCTTGGTGACAGCATGTAACAGGAACAAAGGAACTTGGCGCGAGCTGGCAAAAGCCTTAGGGTTGCGGGCGGTGGACGTAGTGGGTTTTAGGATCCCTACCACCCTTATAGCTTGAGGATCATGAACCTTGCCACCTCGCCCCAAGTTCCTTTGTTCCTGGTACATGCTGTCACCAAGGAACTTGGCTCATCCGTCTCCCATTTCACACCTTTTGAGGGCTAAAGAACTTGGCTCCACTTTTTGCACCTCTGGTGTTTTTGTTCGGATTTCACAGCTTTTTGTACGTGTATAATATATATACTCGCTCGCTCGGCCTCGTTTAGGTCCTCGCCCCCCGTAGCTGGCTGCTCCCCCAACTTCGAGATTTTGGGTACTTACGCCCCTTTATCGTAACCACTCTCCAGGACACTGTGCTTCCATGTTGCAGATTTTTTCCCATACCCACCACCCGTGGGAATGAGATATTTATTGAAACATAAGGAAACTTTGCCATATTTATTGTAACCTACTTGTGATGTTATACCTTTATAGCAAATTTGCTTCCTGCTGGCGGCCCTAAAATCCACCACCACCAACCCTAAGGCTCGAACATCATCTGGTGTTTTGCTCAGATTTCACAGCTTTTTATACGTGTATATATATACTGGGTTCGCCTCGCTGGGTGTGCTGCCCCAGAATTCCGTGTGCGCCCCAACTTCAAATTTTTAGTGCTACGCCCCCATTATTGTAATCAGACTTTCTGGGGACAGCGCCCCATGCTGTGCAGACCTTTTCTCATATCGCATCGGGGGCTGCACGCTCATAGCGGTGGTTTGATCCATTTATTGAAACATTTTCGTGATGTTTATTGAAACCTTCATACCAAATTTCGTTTCTCTAGCTTCAGTGGTTTGGAAAATGGTATTTGGGCGGCTATGTTGAATTAAAGAAAGCGATTTTTAAAATGTTTTCTTACATTGCCGTTACCTACTTGTGATGGAACACCTTCATACCAAATTTCGTTTCTATAGCTCGAATGGTGTGTTTTTGTGCCGCCATTTTGATCCAAGTTAACAACTTTTTCAAAAATGTAAATTATTCCTAAACTACTCTTGTTAATACACCTTTATGCCAAATTTCGTATCCCTAGTTCAAACGTTCTGGAAAATGGATTATGAAGTCAGCCATTTTGGATTCAAAATGATGTCTTTGCAGATATTTTGTAATCTACTAGTGATGATATACCGTCATACTTCGAAATTTCATATTTCAATTTTTAACATCTTTTTTCTTACAGAACCTCAAAATCGCTGATTTCGCAATAAACTCTTGTTCCTGTATAGCATGCTGACGATTTGTGACACGCGGAACTCGGCTGCATGCACTGCCGTACGTGTTGATACTCCCCTCGATTCGCTCGTGTCGCTGCGCCAAGAATCCCACGGCAGGCCGCGCATCGAACTTGAGGAGTTTGGAGGAACTGCGTCTTTTTATCACAATCAGAATCTGCAGTGCACTGCGCCCCATGATGCAGATATTCTCTCATACTCCAGAGCGCTGCGTCCGAATGGGGAAACTTCCACATTCTGCCTGTATAACATGCTCCTGGCAGTGCTAACGTTTGTGACGAGTAAAACTTGGTGGGACACGCAGGAGTATTGGAAGTTGGCGCGAGGAACTAGGCTCATCCATATTCCATTTCACCACTTTTTAAGGTTGAAGGAGTTGACTGGACAGTTTGCACCCCTGGTGCTTTTGCTCGTATTTCGCAGCTTTTTACACTTGTGTAATGTATATACTCGCTTCGCCTCATTCGGGCGCTGCCCCCAGAATTCCAAGATGGCCTCGCGGGGGCGCACCTCTTTATCGCAATCAGACTCCAGCTGGGAACTGTACCCTAGTAGGGGAGACGAGCCGAATTTATTCTAACCTACTCGTAATGGTACACCTTCATACCAAATTTCGTTTCTCTAGCTTCAGTCGTTATAAAGTGGGGCTTAGGCGGGCATTTTGGATAAAAGATGGACACATTTTTAACGTTTTCTTATATTTTCTTGACATACTCGTGATGATACACTGTCATACAAAATTTCATTTCTCTATCTCGAACGATGTGAAAAATGGTATTTCAGCTACCATTTTGAATCAAAGATGGTGACTTTTTTAAAACGTTGTTATGTTTTCCTAAACTACACTTGATAATACATCATTATGCCAAATTTCGTATCTCTGGCTCAAGTAGTTGGAAAATGGATTTATGACGCCCGCCATTTGGATCCAAGATCGTCTTTAGAGATATTTTGTAATATTTTCATAATCTACTAATAATGTTGTACTGTCAAACTAAATTTCATTATTCTAGCGGCAGCCGTTTAGGCTGTGTATTCTTTAAAATTTTAGGGTTGGCTTCCATTTTGAATCCAAATTGACGACTTTTTCAAATTTTTAAAAAGTTTTCTTAATTTGCTATGAATGATGTAGTTTCATACCAAATTTCACTGTTCTATCTTTAGTCGTTTAGGCTGTGTATTCTTTGAAATTTTAGGTTTGGCGGCCATTTTGAATCCAAGATGGCGACCTTTTCAAAATGTCGGAATTTTTCCTTTATCTACTTATTATCCTCTACCTTCATACCAAATTTCATGTTTCTAGCTTACTTCAAACACCCTAAACAATATGATGAGTGAGTCAGTCAGTGAGTGAGTGAGTGAGTGTCAGTTAGCCTAAAATGTGCAATTTCAGGGGTCCACAACTAGAACATAGTTTGAGATACGAATATGAAATTTTGTACATCTGCACATATTTACCATATTTCCTTAACGGCAAAAGCTCATATTCCTATCTTTAACATCTTTTTTCTTACGGGGCCCCCAAATCGTCGGTTTTGCCATAAACTCTTGTTCCTGTATAACATGCTGTGCCGTGCATGTTGATCTTTGCTAGAATCCGCCGCTTAGGGAAAATGCCCACTGGAAGACTGGTTGGCGCCTGAAGTTAATTAATCATTGACATAAGATATTCAACAGAGATTAATGATCTGAAATATTGCTCATCGATCATTGCTTTATTTAGACAAAGTGAAATCTCTTTGTCTGTGTACCAGTCCATAGACGTGTCTGGTGTTGTTTTAGAAACTAGTGGACAGGTTCTTGTCAACTAAGCGAGGGTCCGCATTGCAAGGGGTTGCTTTATGGTTCAAGATACTTTCTTCCCGAAAATAGAAAGTATTCGTTTTAAGCAACTACGGGAAAGAGTTATTCGTTATATGTATTTAAATCAGTTTATTCTAAGACCGCCACACCACACCGCCTAATAATATGATTAAGGTTTGTTTACACGACGAACACGTTAATCGATATGTTCCCACTTTGTATAACAATAACAAATAGAAGAGATGTAAAGACGTTAAGGATTGATCGATTTATGAACCATGTAATGATAAACTGACTTCAGATTGATGCATCACATTTATTGTAATGTATACTTTCAATAACGATCAGTTTACGATTCTGATACACTAGAATAGATGCAAATTTGGATCGGTTGATCCACTCTTCACATAAGACGAATAATCCACAACGTGGATTGAATCTACAAGATAGACGATGCCACATTCATTGGATGTAAACTTAGACGAATGTTTGTTGGACAGGACGAGCATCTAAAACAAGCAAAGCTCGCGAACAGAACTAACGCGATTGATGAACATGACAACAACTAAACATTCAATTAAAAAAAGCGCTGTTTGAATGTTTTTCAATGCTGCTAAAACATCAACATAAAAGAACCATTCGAAACCGGATTATGCCTTAGGCCACCAAGGACTAATGATCATGATTTAGGCTGCCACGGAAGAAGACACGAAATCAGATAGACCAATTCTAATTGTATTCTACCATTATAAAATTTATTTATTTATTTAGTGACAACGCAATAGGCAATGGCCTAATTATAGTGTTGAGCTTTACAAAGTAGTTGTACAGAGTTTATTGAGAATGGCATCTCTAAATTCTTTAGGCGACATATATACGTCCAGATCATTGCGAACTGTATAGAATTTGTAATATATTGTACAAATTCTCCAGATTGGTGACCTCATCAAGATATTGCTTCTTGCCTTTTTACAGTGGAAGAGACCAGTATTGTTAACGCCAGTTTTAGATGATTGGACACGAAACTGTAATGTTGAAACTAAATCTATACAATCTAACTTATGTTGAACGTTTTTTTGAAGAAATAACAAATCAATTGATGTGGATTCCAAATAGAAGAAACATATTCTACCTTGGAGCGAACATAAACCTAGTATATTTTTCCAATGTTGATATATTGTTGAACTCTCTTCCCGTCCTAATTACGAATCCTAGTAACTTCAAGGCTTCATTTGTTATATTTGTAACGTGTATGTTAAAAGTCAATTTAGAGTCAAAACCGATACCAAGATCCTTAACTACAGTAGGTATGTTTAGTACAATTTTATTAATGGAACAATCAAATTGATGTGTGGTTTTATTTCTATTAAATGATAATACTTTACATTTACTTATGTTGACTCCAAGTTGATTAATAGCACACCAGTTTGCAATATTATCTAAGCTTTGCTGAAGTCTTATGCAGTCTCCGATAGAGTTGACTTTTGTATATATTTTGAAGTCATCTGCAAATAACATTTTTTCATTATCAGGCACATAATCAGGAAGGTCATTAACAAATAAGAGATATAATAAAGGTCCTAGGTTCGAACCTTGAGGAACTCCTGAGAGTGCAGAATATTCATATGATTTGTATTCTTTATAAACAACTGATTGCTTGCGATTTGTTAAGTACGAATAGAGGACGCTAATCACAGTGGGTGAGAAGTGATAGTAATTTAATTTTTTCAGTAATATATTGTGATTAACTCTGTCAAATGCTTTCTTAAAGTCAATATAAATCACATCAACTTGTTTGCCTTCATCCAACGAATTCGCTATGTAGTCCGTAACAGCTGCTAAGTTTGTTACCGTGGATTTCTGAGAAACAAATCCGTGCTGCTTAGTTGAGATAGCTGGTTGAATATGATTACTAATTCTGTTGTATAAGATCTGTTCAAATACTTTTGCAAAAGTTGGTAATATTGCAATTAGCCTAAAGTCATTAATGTCTCTACTATTATTAGATTTTGGGATAGGACAAACCAGGGCAGATTTCCATTGGTCGGAGAAAGTACAAGTTTTTAGTGATAAGTTAAATGCTATTAATAGGGGATATTTAAATATATCAACACATCCCTTAACTACATATGAGGGTATGCCATCAGAACCTACTGTCGTCTTCGATTTTAAATTTCTGATAGCATTTTCAACTTCCTTCAGTTGAATTTGGTCAATGCACAGTGTCCCTATTTCATCATTTCTATTACTAACAGCATCACCATTAAGATTATTATTATTTGCAAATAAATATACTATATTCACATAGGATCTAGAGTCACGAACCAATCACTATAACATATTAAGTGTAAGAAAATTTTCTTTATATTATTATATATCTCTTGTTTAAAAACGTTGATTGTGTAGTACTGGCGTCAATACCGAGAAAAATCAAGTTCATAATGTTACGTTTCAATGTACTATGTCAATCCAACATTTATATCAGTGTTTAAAATAAATACAGTTAATATTAATATTAAGACGATTTATATTAAGTTATTTAAATGCCAATGTCTTAGATACGTTGTAATAATAAATTAGGTAATGTTGATGACTTTGAAACAATAGCCAAAAGTGAAGCTCTACATGCAACACACGATAATATAAAATGTTATTCTAATTGTAATTCTAATATTCAGATAATGCAAATGTAATCTCTGCTAGCACGCACAGAAAAGCAAATGTTGATTGCACGTTCATAGCACCATTGAATTCACCTTCCACCTCTTCAAAGAATTATTAAACATTTAAACGTTGACCCAAGTTACAGAACAACGTTGAAGACATGGACATTCAATAGTCTTATTCACGTGAAATAAATGTGTGTTGGTCAAATGTACTTGTATATACTGCTTATAACAACATGTGGAGGTTACCACTAACCTTCGCAATCTGTCCGTAACGGTATTAACAAGTAAATAAACTAGAAATAATACTAAACAACTCTGAGGACAAAACTATCCAACTTAATAGTTTTCACATACTGGTCCATAAAAGTAATCCCCATAATCTCAGCATCTAAAATCTGAAAAACAAATAATGGGGATGAATACAGGTTAACAAGAAGAATAGACCGGGACGGGCGTAAGCCATAGTGCTGTTACCGCTCATAAAATCCATTGTACCTTATCTTTATCTTAAGAAGAACAGGCATTAAATTGGTTCTTGTAGCTAAGTGCTTTCATGACAAAGAAACAATACAAACCATGACTAAATAATGATAGTTGATCAAAAATCCAACCCTGATAGCACCACAATTATCTCGAAGTTCGCCTTAGCTGGCGTCCGATTTAGAGATAATATTCCTTGGACCGTCACTCCAGCTTATGCTTTTTAGGATTCTTCAGAATTCTGAAAGGTTTAGGGCAGTGCTTTCCAAAAATTTTTGGCTATGGAACAGCGTTCGTTTTTGTAAATATTTAATGTATACGGAACACTCATAGTCACCATCAGCAAGCATTACATTTTTTGTGAAAGCTTAAATGTAAATTAATATTGAGGGTAAATATGATGTATAATATATCGTGACTCATGGGCTCCTAAATTGTCTGTCCTCTCCTCCACAGCTTGCAGCTGGCGATGGGCCTGAATTAATTATCTGATCTTGAATCAGATTTGTTTCTTTAATATATAGAAGAGGGGTAGCTAATCCTAAGGCTCAATTTAACTTATGCACTGCCGACAAAACCAAGAAACCTTTATACTGTAACGCCACAAGAGTCACTGAGACCGTCATGGAACATCCACACACGTCTCGCGGAATATTAATGCTACGACGAGCACAGTTTCGGATCTTTAGGCCATCAATACGTGCCCAGTCTGTAACAACTGATATTCGTCCAACTGTTGCGTATTCTTTCTTTAGACCTATATAAATTGGGGACGTGAATAAACTAGTTTTAATGCACGTATGAACTTGTAATAACCGAAGATTTCAGTAATTACTTGTAAAGTAGGGTTGTATTATTTTTTTCATTCAAGTTTTCATGGAACTCGAAATAAACTACGGAAACTATTTTTTCTTGTTCTTCCTTTTCGTACCGAGAAATTTGCAAGAGTCCCTTTGCAGAGACTAAGCCAACAACATACTTGGAAAATACAGTATGTGTCCATTACAAAAATGTATTCCACGCATCCTTTTTGCCTTCTCACTTTCTCTCGATGTCACGATTTAAAACCTCCAGAAGCAGTAGTGTCTGTTATTTAGAAGACCCAGAAAATAACGTTACGTCAATTTCTGTACTTACAATGTTTGTTTAAATGAATAATAATTGTGGTTGAAAAAAATCATAGCTTTGGTCAATGTCTTCAATTACGCAGAGGACCATTTCCAAAATAAGAAACATAACATTGCGTAGCAGCTCACGTGTAAGCGCTTTTGCTAAAGGCTAAGTTTTGTCTCGCTTTTGAAGAAGAAGAAGAAGAAGACGAAGAACGAGGACATGAACGTGAGTAAAATCGTTTTTCGCTTCATTCTTTCCGTTCGTGTTTTTTGCCTCGAGGTGGCGTGGACAGCGCTGGTTCTCCCAAACAACCAAAAGGAATTTAATAGAGTATATTGGTAGCCGGAGACGACAACTACTTTTCTGTTTGCGACAATCTGTGTAAATTGTAGGACAGTAGCAGTTGGGAGTTAAAATGAAATAGATCGAAAGTTCTTGAAGACGAAAGTGATATTCTTTCTACCCATGTAGAATAGCTTTCTGGACTATGAATTAATAAAAGCAGATTTGTTGTATTCAAAAAGAAAGTATGATTTTCTTTTTTCTTTTCTTTCTTTTTTGTGAGTATAAGCCTATTGCTACTTTCATTCAAACGTTATTCTTCTTTTGGTTCTCATTAAATTCAACACTGAAAAGAAACTGTTCAGACAGGATATCTTTTTCATTCAAAAAATAATTCATTGCATTTCTCAGTAGGACAGTTACTCAGCGTATCGTGGTAGAAATTGATAAAGAAAGTCTGGAACAACAAGGTCAATGAACTGTTACGAACAACTGATTGAAAACTTTGTCTGATTTACACTGTTTTTAAGAAGCAATCAAAGCTTATATTTGCTTTATCCTAATCAGAACTTATAAGGACGGGATCTATTACAACATGAGATCTGAACAAGGCGTGGTTTGAATGCTAGACAGAGTGCTGATATATAAATTGATTCCACTCATCACTTAAGTTTCTCATCCTCTCCAGTCTCTCTAACTTGCACAGAAACTTGAATACAGGACTTCGCCAAAAGCACTGTCTGTATTATGTTTACCTTATAGCTATATATTCCAAAGACCGGAAATAGAATTACTATTTTGCAAATAATCTTTGTCATAATTCTCTTCTGCAATCGAATGCTTAGTTGAATGGATACCAGAAATAATTATTGAAGGGTCCATAGCAAACTTCGCAAAGTCCAAAAATTCACATTCAGGGATGTGGATCGAAAACGCCAGCGTACATCGAGATCGATAAACTAAATTGTGAAGTCAGTTTCCCTTTATTTGCCTTTATTGAAGCGCTAACCTGTATTACATAGTTTCCTTCTATTTGCCTTCGTTCAAGCGCTAACCTGTGTTACATAGTTTCCCTCTATTTCCTTTCGTCGAAGCGCTAACCTGTGTTACATAGTTTCCCTCTATTTGCCTTCGTTGAAACGCTAACTTGTGTTACAGCTGAGTCCACATAGGGCATAAATAGCATAAGGAAAGTTCGCAGCATTACAAAATACTGAATAAATATGAATCTCTGAGCCCAAATTTGAAATCAGTTTCTCTTTATCTCCTTTCGTTTAGGTACTAACGTGCTTTAGAAGCTGAGTGGATATAGTGCAAAATTACTGTATGAAAAGATAGTAGCTTTTCCAGGTCGAAAACAGCCGAATAAATGAAGATCGCGGGGAATCAAATCTGAAGTCAGTTTCTCTACCTGCAGGGAGAAAATGTTTGTATTGTTTGACTAAAAATTTGCTTCAATAGGTGCAAACAATACTTTATTTCCTTCAAATAGAAGTTCTCTTAAACGAATTCCATTGTCAACAATGAAAAAAAAAACCCCTCAACGAAAATAGAACCGAGGTCACACTATTTCTTTTCAATCTGACATGCTGCGCCACTCTACTAATTACTTAACTGTTTGTTTTCATGTAAAAAGCAAGCTATTACGATTTACGAAATGAAATATTATTGTCTGTCAGTTACAAAATCATTCTACATTAATTTTGTTGTGGTAAGGATCTTGTTTATTTCTGAAATTTTCATGTATTTCCGACACACGAGTGATTATTTCGGGACAAGTGGAAGCCATAGTGCTGTTACCATCCATATAATTAATTTTATCTCTTTCTTACGAGTGACTTACGTTTAAATGAATGAATTTTAAACAAAGTTGGTTTGTTCAAATGGTATAAACAAGAATCTTAGTGAACAGAGTTTTATAATTTTAAATTCTATTTAAGGTCTTCAGGCATCTCAGATTCAGGCTCGTGAAGGACAAATTCATGTTCGATTACGACTTACTCCCAAGGAAACTGTAGAGCAATTAGGTAAATTAGTTTCTTAAATTTTAATATGGCTAGAATCTTGAGTCCAGCATGTCGAATTTGGTTTGAATCATTCAGCACTGAATTTCTCTACCGAATACACAAAAACATTTTGAGCACGATGTTTGACTTATTAGTGGTAGCATAAAAATTCGGTATTATCCGCGATGACAAAATAAACTGAAGAATTTTACACTTACTGTCAAATTCTTTAGAATATGAATCGAGAATAGAGCTCCCGTGTGGATTGCATATTTTAGGTTAGTGAGGTAAGTGACAACGACACAATCAGGATCACCACCAAGGTCAGTATTTTGACACTAGACATAGTTTATGATCTTGCCTTGGTCAAATGAAGAAGTCATGCAGAGTCTGGTTCAGGTAGGTCTAACAACAGGACTGGAAATACAAACAGACAGATAATACACAGACAGAAAAAAATGAGCTTGATTTATAGGGTGTAACAAAATTCAATCAACCAATTTTGTAGGGGACCAACACAAAATAAGATAAGAAAGTTCTTTTTTTATATTTCTAGAACACAGGGATTCCAACTTGGAACAACAACCCACCCACTTCTTGCAATGATACCGGTAAATAAATATGAATCATGAACAGCCGTTTTCTAGCCACAGCTGCATGAAGGCCTTCCCCATTTTCCCCACACTTCTCCGTCACCTGCTATTCTTATCCGTGTATTATTTGTTTATCTCTGACCTGTAAGCATATTTGATATCCGAGCAAAGTATTAAACGCTCTGAAGGGCATGTATGCCTAGTACAAAAGTGCCTTAGAAAGGAAAGCCACACATCGTACATTACTCTGAAAATTGAAAATATTGCTTAAATAAAATGTTTGTCATAGTCACTGTCAAGGCTCAAAGTTATTGTCACTGGATCATCCGCCAGAGCATCCGTGAAGCTTCAATCGAAATCCATTTATGACGTCACTTCCTATATCTATTACCTAAGTTCGGGTGCATCAGTGCTCTCAACTGTTAATGTCGGACGTGCGCGTAGCCACAGCCTATTTAATATTTTACAACCCCTCATTAAAGGTAGGGAGAAATATTATTGATACGATGGCTAAACCATTTGGGCAGGAGAAGAATTTCTTGAAAATTCAAGATGGCGGACTTCTTTTTTTCTATTTAACGATCTTCCCTAAGTTGCGTTTTAGGGGGATTTCAGTGAGGAGTCAGGGCATCTAAATAACGTATTTCAAAAGAAAAGGAATTAGCTTTCCAAACTTTTCTCCTTGTAGAACCACCATTTTACTATACTATTAGCTTCAGAGCAATTATAGTTATTTGTCTGAGTTGCGTTTTCGTTATTTATCAAAATCGTGGCTAATATTAAGATCAAGTTTACTCGAAACTATTTTTTGAGTTAGTTTCTTTTTTTGCTACAAAAAATTTGGCAGTTAATTTAACCTAGAACTTGTTAGTGCAAATTTAGCCTAGAACCAAATATACCGATTTCGGAACATCTTTTCCACCATTTTTAAGCTGCTTCATCCTCACTATATTTGGTCTTTGTTTTGCTTCGCAATATTACTATTACAATAGCGTTTTTCTATTACTTAAAATTCATCGCGTCTTTGCAAGCGAATGACTTAAGGTGAATATTCATTTTTGCCTTGAGGACTTGGCAACCGAAATTCGGAAGTACAAAACTTCCTCGATTCAATCAATCCTTGGTTTCAAGACCATGGTCACTTACTATCAGACCCAAGCTTTAAATACTAATATAGAACACCTGTAGAAATTTCTATACCGTACTTAAAATGAAGTTTACTTGGAAAGGAGAAATTATGAAACTAGAATATTTCAGCTTTGATCTGTCATTATGTGTAACAAACATGCACGTAGATAAATAAGTACTACATAGTAGCGTTTTATAATCTTATCGTTTATTATGAAACACACTTTACCACATTCTAATTGGAAATACATGTGCCCACCTATGCTTTACTGGATATTCAAATTATCTGAAGCTACTGAATTTTGAATTTAATTTTAAGGCCTTTAGGCAACTTTGGCTCAGGCCGGATGGATGATGATAATGTGAATTGGTGGAATGAAGAAAGTGGGAAGAAACGGGAGAACCCCGAGAAAACCCAAGCACACGGTGTTTGTCCACCACAAAGCCCATGTGGCGTGAGCAGGGATCGATCCGACGAACCCTAGCTTCAGAGGTGAGCGCTCTATAATTTTTTTCATTTTTTTATTGCTGTTAATGCTGTACAAAAAAATATAACAGTGCAGTTAACAAAAAACTAAATATAATACTATCAAGTCACATTTTAAGAACGAATTAGTTAACTTTCTCCTGTGTGTTAGACTTCTCTTCTGTGTGTGCAAACACTAATCGACGAGCTTGAGACATTGATTTCTAGTTGCAATAGGAAAAATTAATAAACCGCTCGCATATAATCTGCATAAAAGTCTCGGTTGGATTTGAAATCAGGACCTTATAATTAGGATTCCTGCTCTTTACCACTTTTTTTAATTATTATTTTAGATTCCCGAACCTAGCGAGATCGAGATCGAAATGTCGGTACAAGAATGGAAAAATTTAAAATCACCAGGAATAGAGAATATTCTATCCGAATTAATTAAAGCAGGAGGAACGTCACTAATCAAGGAACTATATAAATTGATAAGTGTTATGTAGAGAAAGGAGGAGCTCCCAGAGGAATGGAAAAACGCAATAATAGTTCCGATTTACAAAAAAAGGCGATAAATCAGACTGTAATAATTACCGCAGAATCTCGTTACTTCCAACGTGTTACAAAGTATTAAGTAATATCCTGTTAACACGCCTAAGTGTACATGTAGATGAAATAATTGGGGATCAATAATGTGGATTTAGAAGAAATAGATCCACGTTGGACTAGATTTTCGTCTTGAGATAAATTTTGGAGAAGAAATGGGAATACAATGGGACGGTTCATCAGCTATTCATTGATTTTAAGAAAGCATATGATTCTATCAAAAGGGAAAAGTTATACAGTATCCTGATACGATTTGGAATTCCGAAAAAATATAAACTGGTTCAACTAGTGAAGATGTGTCTCAGCGACCCCATAAGCAGAGTACGGATAGGTAATAATATGTCAGATAGTTTCAAGATTCTCAACGGATTGAAACAAGGAGATGCCTTGTCACCACTACTGCTTAGCTATGAGTTAGAATATGCGATTAAAAATTAAGGGGGACAAAAAGGGACTATCATTGAATGGTTTGAATCAACTGTTCGTACACGCGGATGATGTAGATTTTATAGGGAACGATATGGATACACTACAAAGCAACACCGATGTCTTAGTAGAAGCGTACTACAAGATAGGTCTACAGCAAACATAGATAAAACAAAATACATGATAACAAGCCGAAACACAGGGAATGAAGAAAATAAAAACATAAGAATTAGGGATGAAGTCGTAGAAAAAGTAAACAAATTTCAATACTTGGGAGTATACGTAAAAAGCAAAAATCAGGTAACGGAAGGAATAAAAAGTCGCATAGTATCGGGAACGCATGTTTCTATTCAGTCCAAAAACTTCTAACCTCGCGATTAATATCAAGGAAATTGAAACTGAAAATATACAGAACGGTTATTCTGCCGGTAATACTTTACGGTTGCGAAAGTTGGAGTACGACCCTAGCAGATGAACATAAATTACGAGTGTTTGAAAATAAGTTTTTGAGAAAGATAAATGGGACGAGATGACTGGAGAGTGGAGAAGACTGCATAATGAAGAACTCCACGGACTGTACGATTCACCAGATGTTGTAAAAATAATGAAATCTTGACGACTAAGGTGAGCAGGCCGCGTAGCTCAGATGGGGAAAAACTAAGATTATATTCTATCCTGGTTGGAAGGCCGGATGGAAGGAGACCATTGGGAAGACCGAGACGTCGTTAGGAGAACAATATTAGATGATATCTTTGAGAAGTAAGTGTTCGTGATAAAAACTGGCTTCATATTGCCCAGGATAGAATCCAATGGCGAACGTTTGTTACTGCGACGATGGACTTACGAGTTCCATAAGCCATAGAGTTAGTTAGTTAGTTAATTATTTTAACATAGATAACTACTGAATATCTAAAAAAAATGCAAATTATCACAAAAATCAAGAAGCGATTATTAATAGACGGCTCGAATGTAATTTGCATACATTTTTATTTGTATCTTATCTTTTTAGGTATATTTTCAAATCTTAAATGTATTTGTGCTAAATATTGATTCTGTAACTGACTGTCTCTTTCCATTAATAACATATGCATAGTTATAGCAGTAAGCCACATCAAAAATCGTCTTTTACTAGGAGGAAAAAAGAAAATGAGGAAAATCCAGGTATTTAATTAAATGGCTCTCATCAAACTGTATTCGAGTAATACCATTAATTATTTGTATATATTTTTCCATACTATTTCGCCAGTTGTACAGGTTTTAAGTCGATGATGCATAGTATGTTGACATAAATTACACAAAGGGTTATCTGTAATGTCTAAAGAATATAACTTTTCATTGTAGGAAAATATTTGATATATTATTTGAAAGTACAAAGTGTGCAAATGAGGCTGTGCTACTAAGTCGACTAAATTTTGCCATATTAACTGCCTTGGCTGTGATGTTTATTAGCATGAGTATTATCAATGCCTTGCTTTTCAAATAAGTTGCCGTAGATTTGTTTTACACTCATTTGATGGAGTGGAATTATTTTCCCCACCAAGGCATATGCAATTTCCGTGAAGATGTCTGTTACGTAGGACATTCGTACTTTCCATGGCCTACGGTTCAAAGATAATTTTAAAGTTATATCGTATAATATACTTAGCAAGGTGTTTTGAGCAAAGGTGAGTGTTTCAGAACATAATAAAGTTATGGTATGGTGTATTCTTAGGGATTCACCCTGTATTTTAATATGTTTCAAATTGAGCTCTCCCTCGTTTAACGTCAACATTAGGTTAGTTCTAACCGTACTCAATGAAAATTTACGCCATATAAAATATCCTATAAATTTTGTAATTTGAGCAAAAGTGCTCTGTGAAATCGGAAATAATTGCAAATAATAAATCCACCTACTTAAAATGTAACAATTGATGGATCGTATCTTCGATATGAGCATGTTAAAGCAATTTTGAAATTTATTTAATTGGTAAACCATGTTACCAATAAGGCGTGTTTCATTATTTTTCATAGTTTCTTTTACGCTTGTGTGAAAATCAATTCCTAAAATAGTTAAGTGGTTAACACACTGTCCCACCTGACTATATATATCTCTATTATTGGGGTGATTAGGCACAATTTTAGTTTCTTTTGATTTAACTTTATGCCTGAAATTTTACCGTATTCGGCAATTAGATTGAGGATTAGAGTGGCTTCGTTTACTCCAGATATTGCACAACGTATATCGTCCACATACTTCTTAATATTAAAATAATAACCATTACAAGATATCCCTGTTAGATTATTTGCTATCTGGATTACTATGGGGGGTGAGCAATAGAGAAAGAAGTTGACTACTTACCTTGCTCCAATCCGTTACGCATTTCAATAGTGCCTAATTTTTGTTGATTAATATGTATAGTCAACTGCCGCTGTCTCTGAAAGCAATATATAATTTTATTAAATTTTACTGGGTACTCATACAGAGCAACATTTGTAAGAAATCGATATTAGCTGAATCGAACGCCTGTTGGAGACCTAAGATAATTACAGCCCACTTTTCCGGAAGTGCGCTCCCTCGGTGGATATATTCTCTGACGTTCGCCAGCATTATTGCTGCATCTGGGATGCCTAAAAGCCCCGCATTGATTTTTATTTAATATATACGGTATAGTACATTGGAATCGATTAGAAATGATTTTGTGTAAAATTTTATTGTCCCCATTTAATAGAGAGAGCAATCTGTATTTTTTGTAGCTCTACTTGTGTCGTTTTTGGTTATTAGGATTCAGCGTAATTTGCAGAATTGTTTAGGCCATGTATTTCGGGTCCATAGGTCATTCATTATAACTTCTGTAAGTATGGGATCAAAGTTTCCTGAATATCAAATTACTATTTGGGGGAGATCCCATCATGGCCATGGGATGACGTTATTTTAAGAGAATTTATCGCTTGTTTTACTTCCCCCTTGCGTAATAGGTTGCTCCAGTTGCTGTTGAATTTGATGAGGAGTGGAGGGGAGGTTCACACTATTTTTTTTCTACAGATGTCATTACATTTTTTATAAATAGGTCGTTGCATTGCTTATATATTCCTGTATATATTTTTTTTCCTGTATGGCTGTTACCTGGTTGTCCATATATTCATTTATCATTTTTTGTTTGCCGTGTTTACGTTCGTTAAGGACATGTATATTAGAGAGCTGCTCAGTTATGCCAATTTTTGGCAGCTTGCTACTGTAGAGTGCCCTTCGGTGTGTGACCAGATACTGTCGAGGACCCTAGGTTGGGCAACTGAATTTCTTATAGTGTCTCACACATGTAGGTCGGATTATGTAAATCATGACCTTGCAAAAGGGAGTATTGGAGGACACCAAAACAATAGAACTCCTGTCTGTTTACTTTAGTGGGATTTCAAAACTAAATATAATTTGATGCAGGAGTTTGAGGAGATCAACTTAATGAGACACTCAACAACAACAACAAAATTCAGTAGATCTCAGGGATTTTAATGATTTCGGTAGAGCTTAGAAAGACTTGACACATTGCAATCTCCAGGCTGAAATTTTAAAGAATGACGCCCTAATCCGCAGTTCAACATCTGCAAGCATCCATCTACAGGCCTGAAATATAATAACACAACATATTGCACTGTATATCTTGTACTTACCGATCTGAAGTACCCACACTGCATGAAGAAGGAGTAACTGGCAGAAACCAAGGAGATGTGAAGGAAGAATTTTCAAACGAATTAATATTAATCCAATTTTTTTTGGTATATGGATGAAGTTAGATCTTCCTGAACACACACACACACTTACACACATACACGCTTTGACCTATCTCACTATAAACAACACTATTGCCTCTTTTCATTAATGGTGTTATCTGTAAACAGAAACGTAAACTTTACTTATAGAGGCTTCAAATAGCAATATGTGACGCAATCATATGCGCTTATTTATTTGAATATAGTTTATAAAAGTTCTGGCCAGTTTGAATTTAATTATTTTCTCTGATTGATCTGTCTTGAAGTGTTCATCTAAAAGGTACGAAAAGACTGGTTCCATGCAGTTTTCTCACAGGGAAAATCACTCACTAGGCACACTAATGTACTGCTCACTCGTTATATGAGTCTTTGACATGGCGATGGGCTCAATGAGTAATCACCATTCACGGTCTATTATATGAAGTAACAAGAAAAATGAATATTTCACTACAGTATTCTTGGTAGTTACTTTAGAAGCAGGTTGGTACTGTGTAGTTATGCAGTCTCAGAGTAAATCCTTGCATGTCTGAGGACTTCACTTTTGGATGCACTTGTATATTGCTAAGACAAGTGAAGAAAAATAACGAGAAAAAAAAACGAAAATAAAATAATCACACGAAAAAAAAACTTGTGTGACTTTGTTTGAACAGATCACTGTTTGATTTTACTTGCTGTTTCATCACTGAGTTTGCACCTGCTAACATTCACGGAGCGAATGTTGGGTTTGTACCTCTAAGTACGCACAGGGTACCCGGTATCACTTCCTCACTCAAGGGATAAAAGTTTGTGACATAGTTCAGGGACCTGTTGCATTTTTCAAAATAGTTCCTTGTTTACTTTCGCAAGTAAACATTTAGTATAGAGATACTGATTGTCTGTATCACTATCACTTCATGATTCGTCACGCTCGGAAAATAGTGAATATCAAATAGTCTGCTACTTTGAAATATATCTACCAAAATAAAGATTGCACTTTTCGTGTTCCTACTCGAACTTTCAAAACCGAACTGCCGCTCTGCGGCTCCAAAAACATACATATTCGTGCTCCCTCTGCTTGGTTTTTCGAGACTCGCTCTTTTGGGACGAAAACCAGCACGAACAGACAGATGCTTGTACAGTATACAGTGTTGCCACATAGGGCAGTTCTTCAATATATTACATGTTTTAGACATAAATATACACTGACATGACTGTATACTGCGCTTACACTTCTTTAATAATCAAATGACCAACTTGTTTACTTAAAACCGTAGTTACATAGCTTAACACATTAATGATAAGAGAAAAGAAAACAGTGTGGGTGAAAACCCCCGATCCTCCACGGTTCTTGACAGGTCGCGCCACCACGTAGGTGCCACGTGAATGAAAGTCAAAACATGACCGCGTGGGGATAGAGTATTCGAACGAGAGAAATATCAAAACATCAAAAAAATACAGCATAAAACACAAAGGTACATATAAACTAATTATATAGATGACTTCTATATATATCAAGGAGTAAATAGGTAATAATAAACATGGATGACAACATATAATAAAGGAGAAAAGAGAGAAAAGTCGGTTTGTACAATGTTATGCAGCGCTGCTGTGTGTCAACACTCCATTCCCACAGACGGACACCAGCAGAAGCCAAACCGAAAATTAGTTCCTC
This sequence comes from Lepisma saccharinum, assembly GCA_022664845.1. NCBI lineage: Eukaryota > Metazoa > Arthropoda > Insecta > Zygentoma > Lepismatidae > Lepisma > Lepisma saccharinum. The sequence goes on from JAGDQP010018076.1 coordinate 23,877, forward strand.
TGAAAAGTAATTGAAAACAGGCTGATTATAAGTGAAATTGGGACCCGTGTCACTGCAATGGAGTGAGAAAAAAAAACGGTTACCCAAATAATCTTCCGCTTGTGTTTTTAATACAGAAGTAAATATACAAACAAAGTTTCCCCCAAAATATGTATCAATGCGCGTTGAGACGCGCATTCTAGGCTAGGTTGGCTGACTAGACCTTCCAGGGGAGGGGGTGGAAGAAGGGTATGTGCGAAAAATGGTCAGAACCCTTCTTTTTAACACGTATTGTCCGAAGGATTACCATGTATAAAGAAACTGGCAAAAACAATGCGTTTGTACGCAGACTAGTGTCGCCGTTCAGTCGAGTTTCCATCCATCGAACTTAAACCATAAAATTGGTTGCCCATTTACTTTCTCTGTAGAATTTCTATGCTATTTCCTCAACATGGTATCTTTTTCTATTTCGTGATAAGCAACACTGCCTGGCCAACCCGCTTTACTAGCAGGTGGCATCCATATTTCCTGGTTTTCATTCGAAAATGTTTGGGTCTGTCTTTCAAACTAGCTGTTCGGAGACTGAAAATACGCAAATGATATTAAGTTTCCAATGAAATAATGCAATATATTTGGTAATCTGTATTATCCTATAATCCATTTCCTGTATATCTAAATAAAAAAAAAATTCTATGGCATGGTAATGATATGCAAAATACAATATTTGCATACGGTATTATTAAATATTGGTATGCAAATTACATCCATGGATGTGCTGCTTACACTACGCATTAGTAAACCTAAACTTTTTTTTTGTATATTGCATAGAAAAGTTTGTGTTTTTCTTATACCCAGGTAGACATTTTCTCCCTGTGTGGTTCTCATGAGGTAATCATTTAAAATTTCATAATAATATTCAATTTCTTGTATTGTTCCGCACTTTTGTTTGTTGAGTACATTTTAGAGTAATAAACCAGGCGTCGCTTTACTTTTATCCACGGCTGCGCTCTATTATATTTGTAGATTTGTTGACTTAATGCTGCCTGTATTACGTTTTTAATATTTATTTGGTATTCGTGATCGCCTAATATTCATATACCATTTATAGTCACTTCTAATATAGGTTTTAAGATATTATCGTAGTGTTAATATGAGCGCACTATGATCTGAAATATATTGAGTACTCACTGGTGTTCGTATGATTTTATTGGTCAGATCCTCTGTTATCAGAATGTAATCAATTCTCGACCATCCAGATGAATAGATATATGTCGGTTGATCTTTATTCGGATTGCATAATTTAAAGAAAAAGCCTTCATTAAATCGATTAGTTCGACACTGAACTTAGATTGGGCCGGCCGGGTGGTCGAGCGGTCTGCGGCGGTAGGCTATCGACTCAACGGTCCCGGGTTCGAGTCCCGGCAGGGGCATGAGTGTGGATTTTAATACTTAACAGCTAAAGGCAAATCGTGACGGGCCGAAGTCCAAAGTTACTAAACTGGCCCATATAAAAATAAAATTTACCAAAGTCAACTTAGATTGACTACTGGAGTCTAGATGGAATACGTGGCATTTGCGTCTATGCCCAGGATATGGTTTTGGCCATAGCCGTTGTATTTCAATAGTTAAATGGTCACGAACGAATGTACCTCTTTGCACTTTATTGGTGTTCCCCGATGGTAAATAAGCACAGATAATGCCCATTACTTACACCAAAACGGAGTTCGTTCTTCCTGTATGGTGTACATGAATATCTTCAATTAATATATCCTCGGGTACGGCAATCGCCACTGCCTTATTTTGTTTTAAAATATGCGAGGTATGTATTGTATAGTTTTTCAAGTTCAAATCTTCCGCACTCACCTCCTGTAAACAAGCAACGTGTACTGTATTTTGTGTTAAAAACCTGCTGAGTACGGTGATTTTTGATTGGACTTTTATATTGGCGATATTGAATGTCACAAAGTTAATCGTTGTTATCAAAATAAACACAACGAGGGCCCCAAAACGTTTTCTTTAGCTGTTGCCTATCATGATGAATTATTTTTAGATAAATATAAGTTAAGTTACTTACCGTATTTGTTTCTGATTTACACAAGCCTTCATGATACCAGTGGCGGCTCGTGGTCTGGACCTTGGGTGTGAACAAAATGTTACCACATCTTTCGCATTATTATTATTATTATTATTATTGAATAACAATAACAACACTCTCTAGGCAACACAACAACATCAGGCTGTAGGGACTTACAGGAAATAAATTAATATACTACTTTTTAAAAAAATGGCAGTGGCGACTCATGACGCGACATTTAAGTATACAAAACTGAAGCAACATTTTGTTTCAAACGAAACAAAATAGGATGCGCAGAATTTCTCTTTCTTGAACGCTAAGTGATTCAAGACAACTTTGGCATTCTTTATTGAAAAAAAAAATGTAGTTTGTAATATTCTGAAACTAACAAAGCATTTCTTTGATCTCGTTGAGAGTGGATAGGGCTTCCTTAATGAAAACTAATAACTTGAAATAACTGGTTAAATATTAATCTACTTTGTAGAATAGCAAGAAATAAAACATATCCAGCTTCTGTAATCCTGTTGTTACGTTCACGGACTTTAGATCGGCATTAGATAGGCAGACAGGTTCGATTCTTTCTGTCATCATACTGATTGACATTTTCTATGGCTTGTTTAAGCTTCACTAGGCGAATATGGGCATCGCACGTAGAGTGCTACCTTCTTCCCTCTCACTGAGTGCCCGCTAAAAGACATCATTCCACAGACATGTGACATATTTATACCATAGATGACTGTTTGGTCCATAAATGTAAGTTTAGAAAAGAGAGGAACATTGAATTTTGGGGAAAAAATCTTAAAATTATCGAAAAAAATAAAGAATGAAAGCGGAATTTTAATAGTATGTTTCATCTACTGAGGAATATCTTCAGACGAGGAAAGGAACAAATCAATTAAGCTCATTCTTATAATCATGTCAGAAGCAATTCCAACATGAATTAAAATTGTTCACGAATTTCACCAGATGAAAAATTTAATTTGCACGAGCCGTGCATTAACGTGCTCTAAGCTATTAAAGCCGTGGTTCAACGTGGGATCGGACTCTGGAGCACGTCATTCCGAGGCATCCATCAGTCAAGCAGGGGAATACTGGAATGACCACTTGAATTAAGACTACGAACAGTCTCTAAAAAAATCCTATTTTTCTTGTGACAAACTAAAACCTTAAGATGCTACGCATGCCGTATAAATAGAAGTTCCCGTGAAAGCTATCCTATTCTTCGTAGTTCGTGTGTGGTGCTTTTACAATGAATTGAATTCATTTATGACCTTTAGCCATTAGGGTGGCTTAGGGCTGGGTAGGGTAGGGGAAAGGATGCGAAAAGGGGTCGACCAAGTCATAAGTTGAAGATACCATCTCGGCATTTGGCTGGTGTGAAAGGAAAAACCCTAAGTAACAACCAACAACCTCCCGAAAGCGAAGCTAATATTCTATCAACTAATTTACGGCTACTCGGTGAGTACTATTACATGTTTTGCTTAACTTTTCAGCCTTTTTCTGGTTTTAGAAAAGGGGTTAAATTGAAAATTATATAGCCTTGAGTTCTCATACGTTTCTGAGCTTCTTCTACTTAATCAGAACTTGAACATTCGCCGGATTGAGCTGAGAGAATCTTTACTCAGAATAGTACTGAGTATCTTTACTCATTGGCAAGCTGATTTAAAGTAACGGGTACGTTTCAGAATACCAAAGCAAAAGATTCAAGAATTAGTATTCTTATTTTCGGACATTATTTTAGAGAAATAATTCTAAGAAGCACTTTCGAGCAGATATATTTTATCCTATACTTTCCAACCCTTTCATTTAAAATTTAAAACGGCTGCCTTTCAATTGACCGCCAGAGAAGAAAATAGTTGCGAGAAATTATTCCTGAAGCAGGTAGTGGAAATTGTCCACATGGCGAGATGCGGGAATTCTACAAGGGCGAAGAACGCCCGCCTATCTAGTGCAAAGCAGCGACACTTCGTTTTCCCAAAATGTGCGAACATATAGAGTCTTATGAGGTATCTTCCCCGTAGCCTTCAGCACTGTCCACTGTCTTCACCCCATGAGATGCCCAAAAGTTCCTTAGCGTTCCTTAGTGTGTTAAAAATTAAGAATAAGGAGCAAGGTGGATTTCGACTCAATTTAATTATAAAAATATTAGAAGGTAGTTTGTACAAACGGACAAACACGTGAACTTCCCGTCGCTGCACAATACCAGTCGTTCACGTTGTCATCACACCTTCCTCCGAAAAAGGATGTTGAGGGTGATGAACTGGAAGCTCCTATTACGTTCAGCGTAGGGTTTTTGTTGTTTAATATCACTCCACAACACTTGGAGCACTTTGTTTCATGGATTTGTTTTCCTTTTTACTGCTTCTTTTTTAAAAAATATTTTTTGTGTCTTCGTCTTGTGGTAACTTGTTAGAATTTTCACCACACTCAATATTACTACTCGAAGTATTCATCATCAATTCTTCAGATAAATCCCTTAACACTTCCTCGGCTTTTTCTCCCTCCTCTCTGGACGCTAACTGAAGTTTGTAATTAAATTGTTTAGAGGCACACTGTCCTCTTCGCTGCTCAACAAACCGGTGTCCCGAAATGGTACTAAAGTATTTTTCATCTTCCGTTATAGGAATGGCCTTTGGCGTTGTTATCAGCTGATTGCGCAACTTCTCCCTCGGTACTACCTAGTGCGACTTTGCCGTTCTCTGTTCCTGGTGAATTTTTTCAATAGCTTGACGGTATGCTTGTTCTAATGTGGAATATGCTGACTCGAATAATGAGGTCCCCCGAGTTGCGTTTACATTAAAGTTATAGGCACTGTTTTTTGTATATTTTGCTAAACTGTGTTTTGGTCACTGTCTTGGCAGTTATGTTCTGCTGTATGTGTCGCTTTACATACGGGGCACTCGTCATGGGAAAAATTAACGAACAAATTATTTTTTTATCCATAATCTGACAGAAAATATGGGAGTCTTTTTGTCACTTGGTTGAATGTTATTATTCGTTTTCCATTTTAGATCTTGTTTATGAATTTGAAAGTAGTAGCTCTTCGTAACGGACTGTATTTGACCGTATTGTTTGAACATGTCTGCTACCTGTTGATCACTTAACTCAAGCGGCAAAATAAATGGGACCATCTGATATTACCCGTTATTTTCAATACTTACCGGGAGTTCTTGAATATAACCCCCATTTTCGTATAGGAATTTTCCCTTACACGTTTGCACTGCTCTCTCAGCTGCTATTAATGAACTACATTTTATATTTTCTGTAATTGTCGTTTTCAATAGAAAGAATATTCACTTCTGGTATTTGTAATTGTTCTGCTACCAATTCGTGAAAATATATTGTATCGATTTTATAACATTAGATTTCTAAGACTAATGCTCAATGTATTTTACGAACAATTGTTGACATATTTAACTGCCAAAACCACACTTCACTAACACCACAAAATTTCACTCTCCACAAGCCAGAGCGCTCACGGCAACATTCTGCCTGATCGCTGGCTAGCACAGACATGCCAACTGAGCCATCGCGGCCCGTGGTTCAGTACTGACCTATTCACCTATTACCTAATAATGGTAACAGTCAGTATCCTGTTTTCGATAAAGAGTTTGTGGAATACTAGTTTAGACGAAACTTGTATAAATAGCGAAATGCAAAGAACCGAAAGTTCTGTTTTCCTTTCAAAAATCCGTTTCCAAAAAGCAATTATTTGGCTTTTTGTCTAAAATTGGGTTTTCATTATCAGCCTGGTGTTTATTTTTCAAACCCTGGTGTTAAACCGATTTTAGTTTTAGTTTCCAAATCAATAAAATCTATAAGAAAATGTTAATTTAAACAAATTAATTTTATACAGGTACAAAAAATTACCCTCCTTCAAAAATGCACTACAAAGTAAAAAAAGGCAAACAAAATGCTTATGAAAACTTATTAAGGAAATATTTAACGTTCTTCTTCAATCTCTAGCTTATAGTTTTATTTTACTGTTTACTATTTTCTGAAGTTTTTTTCCTGAACAATTTATCTATCGTTTACTTTCAGTATTTTAATCAACTCCTTAATTATATGCAACCCAAATGACATAAGTGTCTATGAATTGTGTAAGGAGTTAGGAGTTATTGTGATTGCTGACTCTTCTTTTTAGAGAAATGCTCTTTCTTCATTATTACCAACTTCTTCTATTATATGTTTATGTTAACGATACCACAACATTTATATTGAAATGTCCTCTACCAAACTCAAAGAGTTCCATCAAATTCGGTGCCAATATTCAAAAAGTTATGACCAGACAATTTAAGAGAAAACGTTAAACAATAGCCTCAAAGTTTATTAAAATTATTGAAAACTTAAGCAAAACCTCGAGTCTGAACAGAAACAGAAGTTTGGCGTGGGTAACATGAAACCAAATGTGTGTTATTTTAGCTTTCATTTGTGTAGCGAATACAAAGCCCAATTCCACGAGAAGGAGAGATGGTAACGGACAAGGCCTTTGTCTAGGTATTATAATCGTCATTCGCCTGGCTAGACTAAGGGCAAAGCCTGGAAAACAATGTGGTCGACAGTAAGACTCGAACAGCCGTACCCTAGACAGTGACCGCAAGCATTACACCAAAGAGGCTAAGCATGAAAACTCAAGCTCAGGTTTCGAATTAAAAATGGTGTAGCAAAGCTTGTTTTTTTTTTAAAAAAAATAGGAAACCGGAGACCCTGTACTACCACTAAATTGTCTCGGTTGTCACACTGAAAGCAGTGTATCAGTATAATAAGTCAATCAATAGAGAAAGATTGAGGTTGAATTCCTGACACCAAAAATAAGAGAATATTGTGCTGATCTTTATGTCCAATTTCACCTCATTTTCGATACACAGGGTTTTCAACTCGGGGCTCAATCTTACTCCTTACAATGGTAAAGAAAACGTATATTTCGTAACAAACGAGAGGTGATGCGTTAAAGTACAGTTTAATTTTTCGGAGTTGATTTGTATTAAACAAATTCAATGTTTAATCTGATATAATATCAGTAAGCAGTTTGCAACTCTACGTTCTGTGCTACATATATTTGTCATCACTAGGGGAATAAATCGACGTAGTGTTATTTGAAGAAAAATAAACATGATATCAAATTGGCAACACTAAGAACCAGATGAAATGTCGATGTTGCGTTCCAAGTTAGCATGGATCTAAATACGGGACGCGGATCTACTTTCAGCGACCCAAAATTGAAGCCAGCACAAGCCATGAATACCTGGCAGGTGTAATTGATTAAAAAAAAACAACTGAACATCACGTTCCGTACAATATCATATTTAAAATATTCCAATCTTCCTCCTCTCTTATCCATTCTTTGCTTCCACACACCCAGGCATAGGTCAACCAATAAGACGCAAGTAAATCCCAATTTACCAGGAAAGATTAATCGAAAACCAGCGTCAAGTTGACCCAGATTAGTTGTATTGGACTAGTCAATCCATCTACCGCATTTACATCCATGCCAAGTTGGAAACTCAACACCCTAAAAACGAAACAGAATTTAATCCATGCTTATATTACTGTACTTCTTTTCTTATTTTAGTGACTGAAATTCTTTCTCATTATTTATTTATTTATATATTCATTTATCACACTGTATACTTAGGCCTGTAAATCCCTTTTGAAGGATGTTAAGTTTACGTGCATCTTCTGGAAATCCAGGTAAAATCACTATGAGTTTACCTTGCCGAGGAATTTTGGGTCACAAGCCTGGGTATATGTACAGCACTCTTAATCACAATAGAAAGACTTTCGAAAGTTACACTTTTCTTGAAATGTGAAGTTTCAATTCCCACATTGCGTGGAGAATGCATTCCGTTTACTTTGTCTTTACAGGATATCCTACAGCACGAATGCAACGGTTAATTCAAATTGCATATTTGTTAAACAGGTTAAACAAGATAATAGTAATTATGTGAGTTAATTTGGAGATTGAGCATCCTGTGAATACTTCTTGTTGAAGGAGTTTCATGCTTCCATGCGTAGGAAAAGATGCGCAAAGTGAAAGGTGAAAACTATGGGAAGTTAATAATTCATAATATTATACTTGATCATAAAGCAAAGACCTGTTTTTCGACTTGTAATCCGATTCGTGTAAGAAAATGAAACGTTTGTTTCCGTTCCTGGAGAAGTGGGTTTCTATATGCATGTTTAATTTGAGAAGCAAACAGTAGAAACCGTTTATATTCATATGCAGAAGTATAGACGAAGTTTTAAATGAGAAAATGTTAAAATGAAAGTCAAAATTAATACTTTTAAGGATCACGACATGTGTTCCTCACAGTATCAATACCATTTTCTCTCGGCTTTTTATCTGAAAAAATGTTTGTTTCGTTTACAACGTTACAACTGGTTTTCTAACATAGCCATTCTAACCTTTACGCGTAAGACACAAAAATACGATGACTAGCATTTTCACGTAGTACGTGACTTCACAGGAACAATATTTGACCCAACTACTGGTCTCAGCGGGGTCAATAACTGGTACACGCCTTCAGGTCTTAAAACGTATAATAAAAGTAAGTGCAAATAAGGGGGCATGAAAGGGGCCCTTATTGTGCTTATTAGGCCCTTAGGTCATTTTGCTGTTTTGAAGAAGAAAAAATAAGAAATGTTCTGCATTTTTATTGTTTTACTGTGCAATTAAGTTCGGGAATATCGGGAAGGATATAATGGCCGATTTTCATGAAAGCTTGGGTTGCGTGCTTTGCTTGAGATTTTGGTGAGTAGCCAATTGAAACATTTTATTGTAAGGTAAGTGTAACACTTGTTTCAATTGGCTGTTCACCCAAATCGTAAGCAACGCAAGCTTTCATGAAAATCAGCCCTAAATCAGGCTGAGTCTTGTCAACGCGAGCCGAGCTAGGTCCGCGATACGTGCCAAACAGTTGTGTTTTGTAACTATCGAAAGGTTAAAGCAGATTTAAATCGATTATAATAAAGATGGCGAACTCCTCAAATTGATGTTGTTACTAGTAACACATAGACATGTTTATTTTTATAAGTACTTGCTACTTTACATTTAATGAAGGCGTACTTTCTAGTTAAGTAGAGGAAGTGGAGGCAATAGTAGTAGTTGTTGTGAAACTAATGTTTTCTTACAGAAGAGTAAAAATTTGTCGTCTGCAAATACATGTATTGTACACGTACAGTCGGTACATCGATTAAAAGAATCAACGTAGTAATATTAAATAACACATTTTCAAATCTGTTGTGTAAAGAAAGCGTTATAAAATCCCTTCCATCGTAGGAAAAATAAATCAAATTTCCGGACGATTGCTATAAAAAATTTGATTCAATCATATTCACTGTAACAGTGGCGCAAGTATCGGTGTCATTGATGGATATATATATACGCAGATCCAGGATTTGGTTAAAGGGTATATGTGCCATTTTATATAGTATAAATATCGATGAAGTCTAATTTTATTCAGTGTAAATTTGGTAATCAAAGGTGGCGACAGCCCTTTAACCCCCTTGGATCTGCACTTGTAAATATATATATATATATATATATATATATATATATATATATATATATA
>JAGDQP010018077.1:0-11973 GCA_022664845.1 Lepisma saccharinum
CCATTATTACCAATCTATTAGTCAGCTGTAAGCGGAGCGAAGAGAAGGTACATAAAGGATGTACACTAGCAGCATTCACGTGTGTAAAAAGCGAAAAGTCAGCTAAACGTCACATGAACGTCAACTAATCTCATATTGCATATTTTGTACACCGGATGGTACCACAAACGTGCTTGCTAACGCGTGATGGAGACTAGAGAGTTAACCAATATTTCAAAAGCAAACATAATTTTGACAGTTTTTTTTTTCAGTCAGTTTTGCTTCTCCCTCCACGTGAAAAAAAAACAAACAAACTTATTTTTTTTTTTTTGCGCGGAAGGAGAAACCGAACAGTTGAAATGGGTTTGTTTGTTCGTTTCGTTTCAGCGCCTGATAAAACTCACAAGTTACTACTATGTGTGCATGTTTGTGCATCTGTGTGTACATGTATTAGTGCCTGTATGTGTGCATGTTTATAAATTTACATATTCGCAGTTCCTGTTCATTTCATGGCTGACATTTATTTGCTTTATTGTATTTATGAAGCTGGAAGTAACGCGTGTACAATCATGCATCCTACGGTAAAGCACACTTTATGCACTGCCGATGGGTTGCATCTTGATTGAAAATCTCTTTAGTAAGAGTCCTGAGGCACGTCACTTTCATGAAAAATTTCATCTCAACTATAAGAAGTGAATGCCAGGATTGTAACCGGAAATACGACTGTAATTTCCACTTCCTTCACCTTCTTCAAGGAATGTGGGTCTCCACAAGGTTAAGATGATGAATCCTATTGTAAGGGTAGTTAAATTTGTTTATCTAAATACTCAGATTTAAACATTAGTAAAATCATCTGTGCACATAAACGTATATATTCTTGCTTAGGAATATACAGATGTATAATTATTACTCGAACTACTTTTAAGTAATCAAACATTTATTAATACATTTTAAAGTATCAAACATTATTAAAAATTTATGAAAGAATAATAATAACTAATCTACGTAATTTTAATTCATGGTTATTAAAAAAGCAACTTAGTATCAGTAGATTTAACTGAGAATTATATCTTCTTACTACTTTTCTGACGTGGAATCTTGAACGCTTCTACAAATTTCATTTAAACATTTCTTTTTAAACCCTTCTTGTAGACAATTTCTTCACAATATATCCTGATAAATACCGGCTAACTCCGTTTACATAAAACTTCTTTAATATACAGGGTTAACAGCGATACATGTTCTGTGTTATCAACTCCATTGATTAAAATAATAGGCTATAAAGAAAACAACCCGAATACTACCCCAGATTCTACAAATATTTTATTTCTTTTCTTGCTAACCATTTCTTAACATATTCTGACTTATACTTAAAAATCTGCACAAATATGCGTTCAAACAAAGTAAACAAGTCAGACTTGCTATTCTGCTATAAGAATCGCGAAAGCTGCTATCCTTTGATAGGATCTCAGGCACACAAGCATTCCGTGTTATAAAATAGGTTGCTAACAGAGACAAATGTAGTGCTTAGAGAGGAAAAAATACATTTATATTGTGTCGAATAGTGTTCATGCCAAGGTATTTTGGTCGGCTTGAGCCAAAGTTGCCTAAAGACCTTACAAATTAAATTTTAAAAAAATCCAAGTTTTGTTGCGGATAAGTCTAACAATATGGCAGAAAATTAAAAAAATGTATATTAAATTATTAAATTGTGGATACCATTGACAACTGCAGCATCTGATCAAGACAGTTCAGGCGGCTGTAGTAAGTAGACCTGTCCAACGAACCACATTCACGTCTACACCTTGGGTTTTATAAGATATATATTTGGACACGTATTGGCAACATTGATAACTGAGTGCTTGGGGGACAGAACATCAACAGTATTTCTCTATTTTGTCGAATAATAGTTATTACAAGTTTGGTGCTGCTACGTCTAACGCAATGGAAATAATTTGAAAAATAGTTGTTTAGAAATACGTTGGCAATACTGTCAACTGAAGTATTTCGAGACAGTAACACCCACATATTTTTTTCTATAGAATCTGATAATGTTTGTGCCAATTTTCGTGAAGATAGGCTTAACGGAATGGAAGTGATTTAAAAAATTGAATTTAAAAACAATTGGTTGGCAACACTGACCAATTACATTCATTAAAATTGTTCCAGTGCCTCTAGGCTAGTCTACCCAAGACCTTGCTTATCACACCTGAGGTAAGTCACTACGCCTTATTGTCCACTTCTTACGTAATGGATGTTATTTGAAAAAATATCTTTTACAAAAAATAGGTTAATAACACTGCCAAGTGGGGTGCTTGAGTCGTGGACACACACAGTATTGTTCTATTATGTAAAATGAAGTTTATGCCATGTTTGGTGCAGATAAGTATAAAGGAACGAAGTATTTTGAGCAATTGAAGTTTTTAAAAAATGGGTTGGCACTTCTCAACCACTGCAACGATCAAGAATATTTCAGCGGCTCTGAGCTAGCTCAGTGAATAATTTTCCAACCATCCCTCAAGCACATCTATTCAGCCTGTGGTTAGACTTAATTTCTGAACACGGTTGGACGAATAGACTGAGCGGGATGTAAAGGTCACTTTTTCTATAGCTTCGCTGTGAAGGGACCTATAAATAATGTAGAAGAAGTGATCAAGTGATAAGGTATTTTGAAAGTTTTCTTTAACTCAACAGAAGTGCATATTTTAGTGTAGTAAATACCGTAAAATACTACCAATTCAAATTAGGTAAGTGTACCGATTATGGCCCGGTCTCCAATATGTCCCAGCCCCAGATCTCTGCAGCTTTCCGTGGGTGCTACTAGATGTTACTGTTGTGTATTTGGTTACGTGCGGCCTTAAAAGAGTTCGGTCAAGAAACTCGAAATATCAGCGGGATGACGTCTCCGGCGAATCACTTCCTCGGGAACAAGGTTTCTCTGGATTGGCACAGAGAAAATAAGTTGACATAAATCCGCAAAGGTCAATAATGATCAATTCAAAGATTTATCAGAAACAGTCTACAATGCTTGAACGAGCGCCAGCCAATCAGAATACAACCTAATATTCAAATTAGTTCAAAGTTTCTGACTGATAGGCAATCCGCACGGCCACAACAAAAGACACCTAACAGGAGCCAGATATCCGCCTTACAGATACATATATTACAGTTCGGTTGCAACGAAGTAGGAAATAAAGTAACCAGTGCTAAAAAATACATAAACCAAAGTAATGCTGCTTCCACAAACAATAGAAATATCCAGTCTATACTTATAGAGGTTTCGGGATCAAGCCCAGTCTCACAAATGATATCCAGTTTTCTGAGAGATGTATATTAACCTTTTTATTTTCAGAAACTTTTGCTTTCTCTACTGAAGATCCTCGTGTGTTCCAGTAGCTCTACGGGATAATATCGTTTATCCAAGAGTCGTAGTAGACTCTTGGCCAAAATGAGAACGGTAATAGTTCTCGTCAAAGACTCTAAAGAAACGAACCGATAATGATCTCCCTTTACCTACAGTTTCAGAACACAAAATCGCATTCCGAATCCTTTAAACTGAGACCGGTAATGAGTCCCAAGTGGCCTATGTGAGAATTTAACTCAGTGCTTTCTTTCAAATCTGTCTGTTCCCTATGCCTGGATTCGAACCTGGTCTTGCTTCCACAGAGTACACAAGTTTGAAATAAGGACTCACAAGCAAAATGTCAAATCTGACCGTTATCCTATCTAAACCTTTCAATGACAAAAAAAATCTTTATCATGAAATCTGAACTCAAAAGCTAAAAATTAAATCACAATCAGTGCACCTAACTTCACAATAAGAAATATGATGTTTCTCTATGGTTTTCTCTCTTCTGCTTTGTGGGAGGGCTTGGAGTGTAATGAAAATTTACTTAATCTCCCCATATAAAGGCATCGACTGTAAAATCGACTTTAGCAAAGCAAATCTGGGTCTTAGCAACGCACTTGGTCGACCGTAGTAGTCTTGCAGAGTGCCCCTACACTTAATAACGATTTATTTTTTTTTAAATCCACCCAATCTCTGTGAAATCGTCATCAATAATACAAATCAAGATTGAGTTTATTAACAAATCAAATTTGAGAAAAAAATCATCTGCCACACCCGCCGACAAAACTACTATCAGAATCCTTGGAGACGGTCGCAATAGCAAAAAGAGAAAGTAGTCCCAACAGAAACTTGAAAAATTATCATTCCCGCATTCGCAGCAATTCACAAAAATAAAACCGGACTTCATAGCCAATTTCAAACCTTAGTGAATCGTATGGGAATCAAACGAATGACCAGTGAGCTGTTGCAAAATAAAAACTTAGAAGTAATGTTCATAGTTACCAAATCTGCATACTCTGCCTCCTGCTGCTTATTTTCCTAGCAGGAGAATCGCACACTACATGGCTGCTCACTGGATTCGAGCCACCGACCTCGACGTTGCTCCTCCGACATCAAAGTTAACACTGAAATTTGCGACCTCCCCTCTAAGTTTTTTTAAGCTTATATAGTGATCTGACGCAAGAGCTTCCCTACCTACCTACCGACTGCTTGGACAGGAAACAAAGCAGCCGGAGCTCTACACAAAAAACGATCGGCAAGCAAAAACGGCTATTCAATTCCCCCAGAGTTTTTCCTATAATAGACCAAGAGGGGAGTGAAAAAAAAAGACTGGCCAGAGAAATCGCAGGCTTCTCTAAACGGCTTTCTCTACGAACAGCTGAAAGATATTTGAAAGAAAAAAATAAACATGCAAATACATAGAATATTACAATTGTTTGCGAGTGGCATGAGCGGTAGCAGCTTCTGTTGAAGTGGAATATTGAGCAAGAAAATAGTTTGCTCTTATTTTAGCAAAGTAAGCAATGTTTCATTTCAGTATCTATTGTTGAAAACTTAATCAGTATAATGCATGGATAATGTAGCATACGTGAACACAAAATGTATCTAACGCAATGCATTGCATGGTTTAACTAGCAGGCGAAAGAAGAAGTAAAGAGGTCAATAGTGCGCAATATGACCCACCGTCACACGCAAGCAAGATTAGCCATATTGGGCGAAATGCAGTCATAGCTGTTTAAAGTGAAAGAATTCGGCATTTTAAGTGTTTGTACTGAACGCTCATCATCATACACAGTAATGCTAAGCAATTAAAACGAAGATAATACCAGGTAATAAGGAAGCTATCAATTCCACTAAATAGAATAAGAAGATTAAAACCTAAAGTGACATCACGTTTAATACTTGTTTCGGTAAGAGGACATGGTGAAGAAAGGAACTTGGCTAGGGTCTAATTTGAAGGTACCACCCCGATATTATTCCAGTGCGACTCAGGAGAAACCTTAGTCAGGATGGCCGCCGCTGGATTTGAACATATTGCCTTCCAAAGGCGAAACGAACGCTATAATAATTGAGTCATGGTCCGTCAGTTTGAAAGTACTAAACTAAGAGAATTGAAAAGCATGATTCACACTCAATACAATTCGGAATCGTATCCTTAAAAAATGTCCCATAATGCTTATTAGGATTAGTCGTGATAATTTAAAATCTCCACTTGTTATGTCGCGATGAAAGCATTAGTCATTCAGGTACACACACAACTAGAAATCCTGTTTCAGAATAAGCCAGTACTATGTAGTTCGATATAAAAATGACCTTAAGATTCGACTGAACTTCTATTTATATAAAAAGAAAGTGAAAGAGTGTTGCTCCTGCTTATATATTTTTGAGATTTAAAATCATAAAACGGGATTTTGGGTGAACTTAATATATACCTAAAAGAATAAAAACAATAGCTAAACGGTGTTGTTAATAAATGTTAAAATATAGTCAAAGATGTCTAGTTTCGAAAATAACTGTTCTGTCTTATTTTGTACGATCTTAACAATATGAAAAAATGGACAGACAAGCAGATTTTGTGAGATTTGAAAACATGAAACGTGCCATTTTTGTGGCACAGAGAACTATTTTTTATGTAAAGCATATTATTTCTTAACACCATTTTTCTTCACAGGAGACTACATGATAATGATCTTACATAAAATGTTTGTGTTTTCTTGCCCAAGGAAGGAACAATATATAGAACGAATCTGTCGTAAATATGTCTTCAAAAGGCATATTCATATACATAAAGATGAAGAAAAATGAAATTTATAAACGTGGGTTAAAATATAATTTAGTAGATGAAAATTCAACTAAAAACAAAACTAACTAAATTTTGGTTATCGAGATGTCAAACACATTAACCAAAACTGTATCTGAGAACTCGAACCTGAAATTAAACATTGTCTTCAATGAGATCCAGAAATAATGTTTCGATAGACAATAATGCGTTTCCTTAGTAATTAGTACAAGAACTATTACCAGTTGTATTCTTGTAGATAGCGTAAATATACTTTCACTGCAAATATTTCCTCTACTCTAAACTTTGTGAGATTAATACATGTAATTCGTAACTTCTGTGTATTGTTAATTAGCTGTAGATTTGGTATTTATTATCAGTAGTGTACTACTACTCCTACTAAGGTAGGGGGCCCGAATATGACCCACCTTAACTTTGTTGATTTTTTAGAAAAACTATTTATTCGTGCGAATCGACTGATCCATCAACTTGGGAGACGATTTGAACAAGAAAAAATAATAATAATTTGCTTCCTAGGAATGACATATAAAAATGTAATAAATCGAAAACTAAAAATTTGCCAGTGGCCAATATGGCCCGCTATAGAAAATAAGAGCGTATGGAAAGAGTGATGTGTAATATTTCTGTATTACTCATATGTGTTACATACTAAGAGATATACATTACAAGCATACATAATTTATATGACATTGCAAAACCAAGAATATTGTATTAATACAAAATGCAAAAATTTGTGAAAACAAGTGAATATACAAGAAGAAAAAAATATAAGTAAATAAGAAGTGTAACACGAACGAAGAAGTTTAGAACGTCACGTCTCACATGAGGGACAAAGAAATTGGTAATATTTAGCTTTGATTCCAACACACTCTTCATGAACGTATTTGCTACACGACACACAAAAACGCATGTCTGCAACCCTATATTCCTGACAAAGGTAACAAAACAAAGATTTACAAGACTTTGTACAACTCAGTGCCGGTTCTTCAGGACTATTAGAAGCAAGCTGCTGAAATTGTAACAATTATTATATATTACAATAAATTCTTGAACCCTATAGAATGCTAAATCGAAAAAGCAACTGTTAAATTAAACTTTTATATTTTATAGTCATATTGATGTATGTAATCAACATTCTGTAAATTGTTTAACGACATGATGAGTATCGATATACTAATCCATGACAGCTTAATTGGATAATTAACTTATCCAGAGATGTGTGATTCCTTGTGTAGTAAAAACGTATTCAAAAAAGATAGTAAAGAAACTCACCGTAATAAAGTTCTGAATCTGCGTTTCCAAGATAGATTTGTTTGTCCAGAAACTTAATTCTAAATCTTAGTTTTAGCTAAATACGCAGATACTATTGTACGCTAGACAAGGAAAGTCAATATAGTTAATATTCACTAAAACTAAGCACCGGAAAAAACGCTGTAAACTTTTAGTAGAATTTGTGAAATACCTAATTCTCGTTATCTTGCGTTTGAAACAAAATTATAGTTAAGTTGAGATAATAAATATAATTTGCCCTTATTCGTTCATGAATATTATAATAACAAGAGTGAAATTCAAAATTAAGGCGGCAGTGTTTTATTCAGTATCAACAAACAATATTACACAATGCACACATAATACCTGAATTCAATTACCAGTTAAAAAACTGTTTAAATAATTTTTCAGAATTCATATACAGAACTCAAACATGTTTTATTGAAAATTGTATTTTGTTTAAGTGACATTACGCAGTGTATTATTTCTTACCATAACAATAAAATATTATACTGCAATATCGATTGCAGTGGTGATTAAAAAACAATATTAATAATTAGCAATAACACTCGTTAGGATTCAATCAATTTAAGAATGCTACTACCCTTCCATATCTTAACATAAAAGTCTAGTACTGGGCGACCGATGGAAGACGTATTTCAATTGGATCCCATCTGTACATTACAAAATGTTCATTTTCTGGTCTGATCCTCCTTAGCTTAGAGGATAAGGGATTGAATCCCCACTTGGATATCTTCTCTATACTTATGGATCATCCTGTGCATGCGCACCTTACTGAATCCCTCAAGATAAGATTCGGTAGTAGCATCTGTCATCTTGATCCTAGGACTACAAACTCAAGAGACACGCCTTCTCTCCCGAGGAAGAAAAATAAAAGGAAGCAAAAGAAACATACGGAAAAGTAGTTGAAGCCACAAGAAAAATTTGGTTAACATCTGCGCATACATGCGAGTCAATAACAAGGTCCCATAACTTCCTCTTATAGACGCATGAAAGAGACAGGAAAAGCACTCCTCTCTGTTATTCAATGTTATGTTCTTGTAATCCCAACACACTCAAACTATTTTTTATGTAATTTATTATAAAATAACGCTATCCGTTGTACAAACTACTACAATCTTGAGACGAATCTACCTTTACATTTGTGTCTAGTATTTTTGCTTAAACAATTCTAAAGAATAAAGTACCTTTCTCAATTCCACAGGCGAAAGAAATGGACAGTACTCAAGAGGAAATATAAGCATCAACATTCAGATCTACAATTTTACAGACTTCTTGTATAAAGCTCTGTATATGTGAAAAAAAGAAATTTTTCAATATGAAGAAAAATCTTTACAGAGACCAGGTTGAATCATAATTGTGACCGTACTTTCTGGAACTCATACGAGCAACTTCAAAATGGAAATGACCATTACAGGTTTTCATTTACAATGCTCTTAAAATGAATTAATCTGTTTTGAAATGATATTGAATTGAAAATGGTTTTATTAGAGCGCAAGAGGTTCAGCCAGAGGCTGCTCTACCACCTAACGCTTGTCAAGAAGAATGCAATAATGCAAGTACAACATATCAAAATTTGACGAAATACAATAGATATAATTGAGTCGCAAACAAAGACAAATTACGGAAATACAAAATCGGTAAAATAATGTAGATTAAACAAAAATAGCCCCCTACTCTCACAAGAAATCACCATTACAAATTACAACCAAAGATTATGTTAATGAGGATTAAAGGTGAATACTGAAATGTAATTTCCCATATGACATCTAAATAGTCAATTTATTACGTGTACTGCAGGTTAACTGTTGACCCTTAAGTAGGATAAACTTTAGCGAAATGTTTCAATATCTCGTATATGTTTGAACAACGAGTTCCAGGTCTTTGCCGCCGATACTGAGAAGGATCCCTGAACCTGTTTGAGCCTTGGCGTGGTACAACACTTTTCACAGCTGCGCGTTCTATATGAATTAATATGGGACCTACTTGTAACATGGCCACTTGTGAGACAATACTTATCATGACACCAGTTTGACATGGCCTTGAGGTACTCATTAAGTTGTTTCACTGTTAGCTTAATGTATTGAGGTGGTGAGGAAAGAATTAGTTGCGTATCGTCTGCATAAAAATGTGCAGATAAATTCCTGATGACATTCATGAGTTCTGTGAAATTAGTAGAAAATAACAGTGGAGATAGTATAGATCCCTGTGGTACACTTACTCTAACAACTAAGATAAAGCATAGCGGTTCAATTAAAGCATAATGTGTTTTCTTGAGACATGTTTGTTGTTTTCTGTATCTCAATTTTTTTCAAACTACATAATCACGGTATTAGAGAATGTAATATTTCATTTTTGCCAAGAATAGCCCGTGGTGGACTATGTCAAATGCTTTCTTGATATCCAATAGTACTATGATTACTACATGTGAGTTGTCTATTACATGCAGTACATCATCCGTAACTTGTAATAACGCTGTAGTGGTGCTAAAATGCTTACAACAGTCAGATTGAAAGATTGGTAAGAGAGCAGTATTATTAACATGATCAGTTAATTGCTGAAAAACTATCGTTTCCAAAAACAATTGACATAACTAGTAAGATTCTAAAAGGTCTCAAATTGTTTAGTGATTTTACTGGATCTTTCTTTGCAAGGAGTATAACTTTATCGAGCTTCCACGCACTAGGAAAGTAGCCGTTAGAAAGTGAGAAGTTTATGACGTGTGTCAATGGGGTTAAGATGAAGGGCAGCGCAAGCTTAAACATTTTTCTAGTTACTCCATCAAGTGCAGCAGCATTAGATTTAATTTTATGCATAGCTTTTTATTCACGTCGTTTATACAAACAGGTTTTAGATGGAAAAGATTACCAGAGTACGACAGACTTTCAGCTGTAAAAGAATACTGCGCACAAGGACCGTTTTCTGTTCCTCAACCGATTCTAATGAAATATTGTATTAATAACTAGACTATATGGGAATTTCAATTATCCAAATCTCTTGTGCATACCGCATACGGTTATCATGGAAAGTGCGTCCAAAAATGAACACTTTCGGATTCTAATGTATATAGTGTTGACCAAAATAAATTGTAATATGGCAAGAACGGCGTAAGCTATCAAAACAAAATTTTGTGTAGAAAGTACTAATATAAGGAACATGTTACAGTGTAAACTAATATGCTATATCTTTAACCGTATTGGATATAAAAATGGTAAACGTTCAATTTTCGTTATAAAAATACACTTTTCGCAGGAAACTGTGTTGTTTAGCTGTCAACTTCTGCTAGTTACAAAACGATACTCCGCTCAAATAATCTCTATATAATGTAGAAGAACGTATCTAAAAACATTTTGTAACTGATGGGGGCTGATATTTAGAAGACTTGCGAATTCTAATTTTTATAGTTTTGTTCAAAATAAATTGTGATAACTCGGGAAGAGCGTAAGCTATCAAATTCAAATTTTGTATGACGCTACTATATCACATGATGCTGATTTCATCGTAGTATTACCAGTGTAATGAATGGCGATTTATAGTTACACAACATAGTTTTTTCCTCTGAAAGATGTTTTTAATGCGACAAATCAATCGTTCTTATACAGCAAATATTTTCTACTTCAAACTCGACTCGGAGTATCAAAAAGAAATCCATATTGTGATGTGTTCATAATATCTGTACTTGATACACAAAATTTAGTTTGGATATCATAAGAACATTTAGACATAGTGTAGTTTATTTACCTGAATTTCAAACATTTATTTCGACCTGAGATACTCATCTTTAAGGCATAGAATGTTTCTTCTAACTATCACTCCCCATTAACTAGAAAATGATTTTTGAATATATTATTCTACATTGCATGGTGATTATTTAAGCGAAGTATCGTTTTGTAACTAGTGGGGATTGACGTTTTGTAACTAGTGGGGATTGACTACTAAACAACACAGAGTTTCGGACCATGTGAGAGGGCCGCAATAGTTTGGCGTGTAACGAAAATTTACTTCCCGATATTTATATCATATACAGCTTTCTTTTATAAAATAATTTGAAAACACAATATTGTTTACCAAGAAAGCAAAGTTAAAATTGAT
This sequence comes from Lepisma saccharinum, assembly GCA_022664845.1. Lineage (NCBI taxonomy): Eukaryota > Metazoa > Arthropoda > Insecta > Zygentoma > Lepismatidae > Lepisma > Lepisma saccharinum. The sequence goes on from JAGDQP010018077.1 coordinate 11,511, forward strand.
TTCAACAAACTGAAAACAATACAATAAACGAAGTGAATTAACTACAAAATTTAATGGTCTGATATGAACATCTGTCCTCAAGTTGGATTTTCACTAGACCATTGAACTAAAAATAAAAGAAACAAATAACTTCAGACTTCTGTGTCTGCCTGTACGAAAAATAGATCGGTGACTTAAATCGGCATAATATGCGTTACCAACGCTCAGTGAATTTAACGAATATGACAATAATCCTATATATTGATTTGATTTATTTTGATTGATAGTGTTCATGTAGCAAAAATGATAATGTTGTGGTCGAAGAAAGTGTGTAAATATTTCCCGAAATATTTAGCATTGGGATTTTCACTTATTGAACGTAGTGGTGATTAGAAACTACAGTGTTTTATTTGCGGTGAGGCGCTAGCGAATGAGACCATGAAATCTTCGAAATTACATCACATTGAAACAAAGCACAGTGCTT
>JAGDQP010018077.1:12073-34391 GCA_022664845.1 Lepisma saccharinum
GCAACACTGTAAAGCGAAGAATCTAAGGAATGGCTGTAAACGTAAAGAACACATTGATACAACGTTTGAGTTCCAATGAGTAGTTTTCATTACAATTGTATGAAAGTACTGATATTTAATTAAAAGCAAATTTGGTAGCTTCTATTCGATAGGAACACAACGCCAAGATTCATGGCGATATTTAGTTTTTTGAAACATTGCCGTTACATACAACTGCAAAGGACTTGGTTAGCATTCTTAATAATTTTATCCTTGAAAATTAACTATAATGGGCTAAATGTGTTGGGATTAGTACAGATGCTGCTCGGTCAATGACAGGTAAACAAAAAGGACTCTTTGCGCTTGTCCAGGTTGTTGCGCTCTCTACCACTTGGACGCACTTAGCATATATCGTGTAGCATTGCCTGTACATGGAATACCATCCAAAATGGAAGATGTTTATAGTTTGCGCAAGATAGCATGAAAGAATGTTTTGGTAATACATTTCAGTCAGCGAACCTGCGCACCAACTCTCCGCCTCTGTCTCTCACTGAACTTTGGACAACAGTCCTTTCGCTGGCGCAGTGGTTCCAACTCACTTAATTTGACACAGATCAAAATACGGATAGCAGCAACAGATTGGGAATTAGGTAGGTTTATGGTACAAGTTAATCTGTAGTACGCTGTATGTTTAAAGAATCTGATTCCACTGTTTAGAAAATAGATTTACGTTGAAGGGAAGTTATGATATATTAATGCTGTGTAGAAACAATGTTGAGCAACATTGGCCCGGGAGCCGCCGTGGTTTAGTTACAGAGCTTTGATTTCTGGCGCTTGGTGTCTTCCGTTCGATCCCGGCTTATACCACGTAGTTTTTATGGTGGACCAACACTGTGTACGTGGGTTTTCTCGGGGTTCTCCAATTTCAACCCACTTTCTTCATTCCACTGATTCTCTTATCATTCGCTTGGCCTGCGCCAAAGTTACCTAAAGACCTTAGGTTATAAAGAAATGGATCAACAGCTTTTCTCGGTTATGTCAACTGCTCCGTCATTTGCTTGGATAATCGGGTGTTTAGCATGTGGGTTTCATTTAACATTAATTTGAATCAATAATCCATATGTTATGTGTATCAAATGAACGTAATAACTAAAAGGCATTTTAATAACTAAAATACATAGCACATAATATTATATTTTCAAAGTGATCATGTCAACAGGCCTTCTTTTTCTCGTAATGTAATGAGGTTTGTGTTGCTTATACTGTATGTTTTCTTTCAAGCTGCTATCAACTTCGCCTCATTTCTCCTTTTCTTTCAACACCGAGTCGCCGTAGCTCAGTAGTAGAGTGTAGGCGCAAGATTCGGAAGGTCATGGGTTCGATCCCAGCGGCCCACCATCCTGACTGGTGGTTTCCAGGTTTTTACTGAATCACATCAGGCAATTGCCGGGATGGCAACTTTAATATAGACACCTTCCCGCATCCTTTCTCCTCCCCTTTTCCCGGCCTGAGCCTTAGATACCTAAAGGCCATAAAAATTCAAAAATTAAATTTCTTTTCTTTCTATAAAAGGACGGAATTATAAATGGTACACCCATTTAGAGAGAAAGCGTTGATAGTGAAAACAAATCACCATTATTGATCTTTCCGACACTTTAAAAATTCAATTTATTATCTCATACTATCGCATAAGTTGTTTTGGGTCTATACTTGGCTGAATGGTTAGCATGCTTGCTTTCGTGCGTGTTGGTCCGGGTTCAAATTGCTGGTGTCTATTGTAACTCTATTTATTCTAAACTCTGTTGTAACGAAAGCTATAAGTCCCGCCTTTAGCAATTCACAATCTTGTTTAGAACATTAATAACATATTCAGTGTTTCTTTAAGGGGGGTGAGCGGAGCTATATTACCTTGTTCAGAGAACGGAAAATACCCTCCTAAAGTTCTAAAGGTGTAAAAGAACAGTCTTCATGCACCCGAGAAGTTTATAAAATATCTACACACAGCCAGAAACGAATAATATCACCACAGAAAGATGAAGAAAACCCTACAAGATTATTACAAAAAGGGAAAGTTACGTTCAAGTCTCTCTTACGTACCCAATGACAATTTAGACCAATGTTTCATATCAACGGTTTGAAACACTTTCACCTCATAAGAAAGAAACGTTGGTGTATCGGATTTATGAGTTAGCGAGAAATTTTTCGTCTGCTCTGTCTCCTTTCAGACTCGCATTGAGGGTCAATCAATTTGTTTTTAACCCGTGTTGTGGCTATTTGTCGCTTACAATAACAACAACGCAAGCCACTGAGCCTTTGCTGGTTTGTTTTTGTAAATACATATCCATAGAGTTACTCGTACCAAGCGTTGTGAAACCCAATGGCAAGGCGAGAAAGAAGACTGATTGTTTGAAACTCGCATCTGCAATATTGCTTGTAAACAGTCATCCTACTCTGTGCGCACTATACGATGAACCCGTTAAAATTTTTAACTTTAACAAGGGTCATCTTCTTAACTCCAGAATTGTCGTTGTATTGTGTAACGAGATGGGAAGTAATTATGAACACTTACCTTACATTTGAGGTACGCTGGTTATCTCAAGGAAGAGTTCTGACTCGCTTATTCGATTTGCATGTAGAGGTGAGACTTTTTCTGATTGATTCGAAATTGGAACCAACACTAAAGGGACTGCTTAAGTGGCTTTCCTTAGCTTTCGACGCTTCCTTATTTGTCAGCTATTTTCTCATTTGTGAATACATTAAATTCAAGTCTGCAAGATTTCAGTGTCACTGTAGTTTCAGTGCAAGACAAAATTGAGGCCACAATTTAAAAAAAATCAGTTTGGGCTGACGGAATCGATAATACGGAATGTGATTCCTTTCCTATGCTGAACAACTTGTGAAAAAGAATTTCCAAATAAAGTTTATAAGATCATGAAGATGCATTTGATTTCTTTGGGTTCACAGTTGAGAGTTTACTTTTCGGTTCCAACGAGAAAAACAATTGGATGAAGAGCCTGTTTCTAAACAATGGAAATGATATGTCACCAAATGAAGAAGAGCAGTTTATTGAGTTGTCCTGCAATACCACCTTGAAGATGATGATCCCAGTTTGCGTTTGCTGGACTTTCGGTTACATGCTTGGTCTTTGTATCATGATGTTTCCAGAAATGTAATTTCACATCAGACGCCTTTATATTGGTAAACTACTTACCTGTGAGAGTCAACATTTTCTGCACTTGTTTATATGAAATATAAGCACAGAAACTAACTTGAAATAGAACCAAATCTGCACCTAAAAATCTCTATTTTGGAGCCATATATGAAAACGTTGACGGTCACAAAACAACACTAGCCATCACGTTGAAAAACTAAGTTAACGAAGTTTTTAAGTTCTAGTATTACTACTAACAATTCGCGACTTTCACTATTGTTAGCAAAATGTATTCAATTGTACTATCACGTATTGAAATTGTACGTCCTTTTTTAAGCTATAGATAATGTAAAAAGATCTATTGATACTGTATGGGTAATGTTTCCCTTGGTAGCTGGAACAGAGGTCCGCAAAGAAACTAGTAAGAAGTCAAGGGGTTCGTAGTCTGCAAAAGGTTGCGAAACACTGCTTTACAGCATAAAACGTTTCTTCTAACTATCATTCCCCATCAGTTACAAAATGATTTTTGGGTATGTTCTTTTACATTATATGGAGATTATTTGAGTGAAGTATCGTTTTGTAACTAGCGGGAGCTGATGGTAAAACAACGCAGAGTTCCCTGAGAAAAGTGTATTTTTATAACGAAAATTGAACGTTTACTTAAGAAAACTAATTTTATCTCCAAAACGGTTTAAAATATAGTATTTTGGTTCACACTGTAACATGCTCATTATATTGGCACTTCTCATAAGAAATTTTGTTTTGATAGCTTACGTTGTTCTGGCGATATTACATTTTATTTTGGCCCAAACTATAAAGAATAGAATTCGGAAGTGTTCATTTTTGGACGCGCTTTCCATGACAACCAGAAACACAAAAGATTTGGCTTATTCAAACTCCCATATAGTCTAGTTATTACATACAAAAAAATTTCATTAGAATCGATTGATGGGCAGAAAACAGCCCTTATGCGCAGTACTCTTTTCAGTGTTTGTTGATCGATTATATTTTCACTTGTAACTGAAGAGCGATAGGAGTTGGCTGTATGGAATACTACATTTTTTTTACTTTGGAATTGTTTCAGAAACATAGTGGTAATAGATGGGTTTCGCTCGGCTATCAGCGTACTCTGCTCAAAAGTTGTTTGGGGCTCTGACATACGAATCATGATATCATGAACCACGTAGCCCACTATGGGTACGTTATCACGCTTGCTATATTCTCATCTACAACACTTCTATAATTTGCATGTAAGGTGAAGCAGGATTCGTCAGAGAAACAAAAGAATAGCCTTTATTCACGTAGGCAAGAGTTCGTTTACTTTATCATAAACATGATTGGTTGATACTGTATAAAAAGCGCTTTGATATATATGCAAAATAGTACGTTTCTTTCAAAGCTATCATGTAAAATCGCAAGTACACTTTCCGATGAATCTCAGCCTCGTCCAGTCCATTAGCATGAAGGAATCAAATGAAAGATCGGACTTTGTACTCAACGGATCATTGTTCTCACTGGCTATACTGAATGCTGAAGAACTGAACGCGGCCGAAATTCATCGAAGAGTGAGTGTATACTGAGTAGCAAAACGAGTTCATGAAAGTCTGTTCTGTACAAGAAAGATCTAGAATTTTGAGAAGGACTAAATCATGTTCATGATGAAGCTTACCATTCCGGCGGGAATGTTTTTTTTGAGAAAGGATACAAAAGCTGGTGCTCCATTTAGACCCATACACAGTGATATAGAATGAAAACAATATCGGAAAAAATCCGAGACTTGTGTTTTGCTGCTGAAAATAACTCAAGTAAGTAAGATTAACAATTTAATAAATAAAAATATACATTTTAAGCAAGGAACTGCTGTCAGGTCATAGTTTCTTTTTAGACCAAAGTGTATTTTCTGGTATAGAAAACTGGCGTATGTATGTGCGTGTACGTCCGAGTTATATTTCTGCAGTTTTTGACAAGATACACTAAACTTTAGGATCACATTCCTAATGACCGAGAGAGGTTTATGAGTATGTTTTATGTCCTGATAAACAATTGTTACGAAAAGTTTTTAAACTATGTGGGAAATGCATGTCTGAGTCACCTTATTTTGCCGCGCCAAAAGTAAAGGAAATAATTAACAAAGAAAGTAATTTATTTCTCAGAGGGATATTCCAATTTGTAGTCTAGAAGATTGTACAGCAACTTTTCCCCTACTGTAAAGGATGAATTTTCGCCGTTTTTGGTATTACGTATCACTGTATTGGATGAATGCAGATAAAACGTCGTTCAGAAGTAACATAGTTTTGAACGTAGCCTTTATTTATCTTTACACTCTTGTATTACTCTTGATTGCATCTGAACGAAGATTATTTTCCGAATTCCTCTCGTAATTCTGAATCAGCGATTCTGTAAATTTTATTACGACATCTGTCGTCTATTTAACTTTACTTATATTTCTGGAATGAACTGACAGTTATATTCTAAATCCACCACAAGTCTTAAAAATGATGCCGGTGTACACTTTAGCAGTGGCAAAGAAGACAGCAGCCAGGACCTCTGTTAAAAAGCACATCAGCGTTCGCCTGGTAAAACTGAGGTATACCATTGAAAACCTTTGTCAAAATGGCCAGAAAAAAAGTTAAGATACTCTGTTCGAGCATTCTTTCTGGCTGAGAAGCTGCAACTATTCGACCGTCGTTATTTTTCCAATTCTACAATTCTCTTTTCCTCAATCTCACAGTCGTCACGGACCGACGAAAAACAATCTGTCTTTCCTTCTTGGGACAAATTCAGCCACTCAAAAAAGGGTTTATTTCTTCACTACTCCCTCGTTCGTTTTTCTCCTTTGTCTTGCTTTTTCTCTTTATTATTTTTGTACTTTCTCTCCCTTTCTTATGTACGTTTGTCTGTCTCTTTTCTTCTCTTTTCTTGAAGTTTCTTTCCTTTCGATGGTTCAGCTCTTATGTTGCTGACAGGTCATCCCAACTGACCTCTCACCCGGAAATTTTTGGAGGAATTCTACGAGAGAAGATCAAACTCGGAACAGAGAGGAAAACAAGAGAAGGAAAGAAGTGGTAGGGAATTTGTTTTCGGTACTCTACTATGAGAAGAGAAACCCACAAAGAACACGTAGAAGAAAGAAATGGGAGATACGATAAAATTGACAGAAAGAAGCAGTGAGAAGAAGCAAAAGAACAGCAGTCGAAGCAGAACAAGGAAAGGAGTGCCAGCGGAATTCTTTTATGCGGAATTTCGATTAAACAACAAAAATTGGCACTTCTGGCATATGACATTATCAGGTGCTTTTCTAAGAAAGCGGCTCTTAAAGATTATCAGGTTTAAAATGAGATACATATTAAATACGATTATTCCTCAACTTAAGACAAAGAAGAACATATAATGTAATAAAACTTGGTTTAACGATTTTATGCCATACTCAATAGTAAACAAATGCAAAAATGATAGTAATATGCTGATAGAAATGTTGTTGTACTCCAAGGATAGGTTATTGGATCGTTATTATTTCTTGTAAGTCTTTATGTAATCGTAAATTGGATTGAAAGCATGAGTAATAGACATGCATACAATAAAAAAATAATTGTATGTTGCGCCTGCAATTGAAGAAATTAATGTGTGCATGTGAGCATTTTTCACATATAACAATGGTTTACAGGAGACCTAGTGGTCTTCTTGATATTCAATCACATTTTGTTTGATATGGTTATGGTATATTAGGTTATAACTTACCGATGAAAGTATTTTAGTCACCTAAAATCGCTGACTTAGAAACTTGCCCTGTCTAAAACAAACAAAATAATTGTTTTATTGAAAAAAAAAGAGCGCCTTCATATTATCGAACGTTTCTTTAAAGAACTATCCAAAATATAGTCAAAGTCATAGTTTTGTCCTCTCTTTTCAGATCATGAGGAATCCAATGGTGTATAACTAATTTCTATCTGAGTTGTAGTTATTGACATCTAGGAGAGTGTAAACTGCAGATAGGAGAAGCGATTGGATAGGGCCTACCAGTTTAAGAGTCAAAGTCATTGTTTTTAACACCCTTTCTGACCATTAGGAATAAAAGCAGTTATGGCCAACAGCTGACCCGTGGAGAGATAAAAAAAAATATATAAATTATAGTTTCGAACGGACACTTTATAATTGATATAATAGCTATATTAATTATTACTGATAACGGCCGGTGACGCTGCTGTGCGATTGGGCACGCCTGGTGTATATCTAATCTCTGTCTAACTTTTAGTTACCAAAGATTGTATTGCTTCTCCGTATGGGTACTGTAAACATTTCTTTCAGATGACAGCACGTTTGATCGCATGCCATTAGATGTTTATTTTCATTCTGATCAGTAGATGGGAGAACGTTTAGATTAATGTCAGCAGATCTTTTAGATTTAATATAAAGTTCCTGGTTATTATTGAAAAATAGAATAATTATTCTTAAAATAGTGTCCAGTATAGTGGGTTTAGTCCTTGTGTCCACTGGAGACGCTTCTTTGCATAGTTGGAGTATCCTAGACTATCTAGATACTTCCTTATCCTGTGTGGAATATTTTGTCCTTTTTTGCTTGGTCGGTGTGATTTTTTGCCCCCTAAACAAATAGTTATTGTAACACTCCCAAGTGTAATTCCTGCACCATAACCAGTCATATTTATGCATAAGTATTTGAAAATGGCCTTTCTGTTTTTAAGAGCCAAAGTTTGAGTTTTTAATTCTTACTGGAGGGCAGCACAATTTGTCGCCCAGTTCTTCCAACTATGTTTTGCTGATTTGTTTGTCTCTCCCTCATCACAATACAGATTCTTCGTATATATTTTCCATAAAATAGCTCTACAAGGAAAATTAGTATTTATTTATATATTTCTTCCTCGAAAAGACCTTAAAAACCTGCAAGTTTGTGCGAGATAATCTCTCTGGTCTTTCGCATTATGTCGAAATAACAGAACTTTACAGAAAAATATAAACAAACAAACACGTTAAAATCAATTTAAACTGATCAACTAAAACTGTGTAGCATTATGAATACCGTATTCTCATTTAACTACAAAGAATAGCGAGTTACACTGCTAACTTGTTGGGTAAAAAACACAATAGCTATATAATAAGTCAAGTATGATCCGCAGAACGCTCTACAATGCTACCATCTCGGTTCAAGAGTGATAAAGTTGTAATGTTCACAAGTGCAGGATAAAATATTAGTAGTTTGACCGTAAATTTAGATGCTAAAGGCCTTCGTAATGAGATACGAAAGAAAAAAATTGAAACTTTCTGGATTGGGTATAATAATTTCTACGTATCTGTAGTAACTATTAGGGTGAGTGCTCTTGTTGGAAATAGTTATCACAATATTTCATTTAGTTTTCAAGAACTTGAGGACTGAAGTAAAGTTCTGTGTATTGAGACTTATTTAGGAAGCCCAATACATGCTGCCTAATATTGTTATGAACTATTTTTAATTTGTAGATTAAAAGCACTTCTAATATACTTTATAGTTAGTTACCATTTCCTTTTAAAATCATATAATATTATAATGTGAAATACATTAATATTTTCCAGCAATTGTAATGAGCAAATATGAATTTAAAGTTCCTCATATTTCTTAACGATGTTATTGATACATATGATCATTGAAATGACAATTGCAGAATCTTTAGTACATTTATTACCAGCATAGTGCCATGAGAAAACAGTTAAAGCTTGAAATCAACAACAACATATAAGCTGCCGACACTGTTGTTTTGAAAATACATTGGAGAATTGATGGACACTTCACGCAGTGCGACGGGGAAAAAGGAAGTAACTGAACGGAATCCTGTTGAAGAATATGTATGGCAACGTTATCAGAGGATGCAAAGTTTACTACGCTAGAAGCGTAAAGGAGCTTTTGTAATCTTAATCGAAAGAAAGGAAGAAGTCTCTTGCAGGGTATGAGGAGGAGACAGATTCCAATGTCTGCTATAGAAAGTTGAACTAAACAAGAACGGGATAAAAGGAAGATTCTTGATGATGGGTTAACAATGGCGTCAGTCAGATATAGTTTTAAACTAAAGAACTTCTCTCCTTCTTAGATGACAGCTACATTATGACAGCAGTTTCCGCCTTCAGCAAAGTACCTTCTTAGTAAACAAAACAATGACTTAAGAGATAGTACAAGGAAAATGATGAAACATAGTGAAAGGAAATATAGCCAATTGTAGAAACGTTATCTTCACCAAGTTTTCTTATTCAGCTATGAGAACAAGAAAAGGCGATTCTGTACTTTTATGATGATAAATGTTACATTTCATGACTGTCCGTGAAATACACTAAGTCATGTTTCAGCACAAGAAGTTTGTTAAAAGTGTTTAGTGCCATGACATTTTCTGAGATGTATTATATTGTATTTAGGCAGAAGAAACTGGATTTTAAATTTTAAAGGTACTGGTTTGAACGAGAAATAGGAGATTGAACCTGATACCTGTTACTTAGACAAACATATTAATTTGCAAAGCCAGGAAGTATCTTTAAAGAATTCTGAAAATACCTAGAAGTAGCTAAACTTCAGTTCGAGAATTTCCAGCACGATACGCTCAGGAAACAAATTCCATCAAGATATGTCTTTCTCAGATAAAATCGTTGACTACATAAGTGAAGTATATATTGAAATATATCCCATCATTCATTGAATCGCATTACGGACTAACGGAATACATTTAGTGATTTATGGCATCCTTTTGGGTATATAATCTCAAACTCATGCAAATATTAGTTTCTTAAGCGTTTGAGGGACAATTGGTATCCCCTTTACAACTCAAGTTATATATTTCCATGGATTATTGGTTTATTGGACCTTTAGTTGGTTTATTCACGAAAAATAGAATTGAAACCAAATGAAAACATTACTCCAAACATTGATTCTTTCATAGAAAAACAAATAAAATTGCGAAATGGTTTTCTCGAGGATATTTTTGATGTTCTAAAGATGACACATTTTCTTGTTATCTACCTCTCATTCTTAAATAGAATTAAAATTAGAACACAACTGAATTTATTAACTTTTAACATGTATCCAATTCTGGTAATAGTAATAAGATACTAATCAAGCAACGTGACTACTAAGGACCGGATCAAAACTGTAAAGAAGCTAACTTAAATGACGAGGATCGAACCAACAATATCTGACACCAGATGCTAGCGCGATTCCCTAGAACCACTGCAACCCCTACAATGCACTAGACTAATATCTATCACGAACATATTAGACCAAGTTTCGGAAGACATTTTTTAACAGCTGCTAAATTATTTGTGAGAAGCAACTAGGAATTATTTTGAATATCAAAGCTAAAATTACTTACACACTATTTGTTTTAAATAGCGGTCGTAGTTCAACCGGTACTGGAGTAGTGGTTTCGAATTAGGAATGCTCTGGGTGCAACACCACCGGCGTTCATTGTGGGAGAGGTAATCACAGGATCTATCCTCAGTGACACCATTCAAATGCAGGGATGGTATCCTTCAACCTAGCCTGGACGACCCCTTTCCGCATACTTAGCACTATCCTGTTCTGACCTGAGCTGTAGATAGTAAATTCATCCTTGGTTTGAAACAGTCAACGTTTTTGCAGAATTGACTGGAGTGTAAACGGAAAATATAATCGTCTTTTGTTAATGAATGAACAACAATTATCTTCCTCTCTCTATCTTAAATGTTGTTTTAACTTTACAAGAAGCGAAAAATTAGTATATCAACTTAAATAAGCAGCATTATGTTAATCAAATCAGGGTTTTGAAACATATTTTGTGTTTTGTGTTATGCATTTTAAATTCATTAGTTCATTATGATAACAGATAATGTAAATAATACACACGTACACATAATACATAAAAATATGTTAAACAATGCAGATGAAGCAATGAATTAGTATGCATAATTCAATTTGACGAATGTAATTCTCTGTTTACATAATTATGTATATTCTGTGCATTTCTCCATCCATTCTTCACTAAGGACTATATTTAGATCCACTTAAATAAAAAAAATGTTTGTTACTTTCATCTATTCCAGAGTATTTCTATAGGTTTTCTTTAGAATTCTGTAATACGGTCGTTCTAAAAATGAAGACTGTGAGAGTATTACAAGAAGAGACTTTGATATGGAATTATCATTAAGTCTGTATACAAAAATAACAATATAAATATAACAATTAATTGATAATAACTAATTCAAATTCCATGCATTAGTTTGTTCGAGAATTTTTGGTGCATCGTTGAATATGGTTTGTGTGTGTGTGTGTTACAGATGTTTTGTCTTGAAGTTCTATGATTGTCACCATCAATAATACACTCATCTGTACAACTATACTAAAATTTGTTTAATAGGCTCTGAAATAAGGCGTTTTAACATAAAACATAGACTTATGTTTGTGCATAGGCCTCAAATGTTGTATGGATAATAGCAAGAAACACAACTATAAAACGCCATGTTTTAATTTGAGATAACGTTTTTGTGACTAACTTTACCTAATAGTTGAAGTACTTTATGCAGAAACAGACAGATTCCAAGATACAAACGGTAGAAGATATGTGAAAGACAACAAGTTGCTAGAAGTCTGTTTTCTTCCACATTCTGAAAGTAACCGCCTACTTGTACTTGTCCAAATGTTAACACCAATCCTTGAATTGTAATGTAATCATTCTTTGTGTATTGATTGATTAATTATTGATTTATTGATTATGAAAGAACTGAAGATTCTCAACATGTCAAATACTCTAAATATTAGTTGATTGTTAAAAAGAATGCAGTTAAGCATTATTGGTGGAGTTCATTAATTACCATCTCAGTTACTTAAGACCAGTATTAATACCGATAGTAAACAGAAGATCATGAATATATTTCTGTAGCACATGAGATAAACAAAACCTTGATATGATAAAGTTATATGTAATAGACAAATAAAGGATAAAAGGGTTATTGATACTTACTTACACTTGTCTGTTCAGAGACTTACTTAGTTCGACGTATGTTTAGAACAGACAAATCATTTCTTGAAAAATAACAATAATAAAATAATGCTAGTATTTAGGTTTATAAACTACCTGAGAAATACTTTATAGTGAAACTATTTTTTGGGCCTGTCACCGCCAGGAGTTTTGCAGCTGTCTTTTATGGGTGGATTAGCAAAGCGGCAGGTCTAGAACTGCTAAAATCTTTTTGCTTAAAAAAATCATTGAAGCCGTCAACTCTAATGTACTTATTTAGTAAAATAAAAATAAATTTAAAAAATGTTCTGAAATTTGAGTTGTAGTAGCAGTTTTAATCTTCCAAGCAAAAAAAAAGTGCATGCATTTCAATTAAAAAAAACGACATTGTAAATTTATGTCATTGATATAAAGAAATCATTAAATGTTTATAGATATGGCTTTGCTTAGTATGATAAAAATACAGTGGTAAAGTAATAATGTTTTTAATAAATTAAAGTAGGAACGAACACAATCAAAATAAAGTATAGAGTTGCAATGTTGTTGTTTACCTAAAATTGAAGACATTATTAAAGAACATCCCTGTATACAATGTTTTTCGTAAAGACCTTATTCGATATAATTAAAAGGTTGCCTTGGTGTACACATGGTTTTACTTCTACTTTTACGTCACAAGCCCGACGAACGCGTGAGAAAGCCACGTACAAGTGATCATGACTAAACAGTGGTTTAGGAAGAAATAACCCCAATTTGTCCATAGTTGGCCTTGAGACTTGTTTGTAATCGAGAATGCAAGTGTAATGCCTCCGACGTAAAGAGTATAGCATATCTAGATTATATTAGGCTAGATCTATCCTCGGAATGAATGCCGTACTTCCTATAGAAGTTCCAGTTTAAATTTTCCCCATGATCAAGTTTGGAGTAAAGCCATCAACAACCATGCGAGTACCATTACAAAGTCCTCTTTTTGTGTTTAAGTTTCTTAACAGCATAATGATTGCACCCTCTTTTAAGTTTAATTCGTGTACTGGCATCCCTGCAGGGGTCAAACTATTGAGGAATTCAGTAGGGTAGTTGTCCTTTTCGGAAGAATCCTCACATTCAACCGAATCGATACTGTAAAATATTGCAGTTCCACCATCCAAAAGATTGAGGACATTTTCATCAATTTTTGTTGCATCCTCATTCTGGGGATAACGGATGGCTGAATTTGCATATTGCGAAAAACATTTTCAGCCTTTAGGCTGCTTCCAAAAATAGCATTGACAATGGAGCATTTGCTTATGAGGTAATCTGGTAATTCAATTACATCATTATCAAAATTATCACTATTGTTTAGTTCACCATTCGCGGGCTTAAAAATCCATGAATATTTTGATGTATCTGTAGTATTTTAAAATTTGTCCACAAATTGCTATATTTTATTCTTCTTTGAACTATGTCTGCTCGGTATGCACTTGGAACAACAGGTAGGCACTAGCGAAAGTCTCCACCAGGTAAAATTACTTTTCCTCCAAAGGGATGAGAGTTGTTCAAAATATTATTAATAACTTATCGATTGCATTAAGGGCATGACTTGCAGCTATGGTAGCCTCATCCCTGACAATAAGTTTAGCTTCTCTGAGTAATGTTGGATGTTAATGTTTTTACTATTGGAATTATCAATTTGAACATGGAATGATATGTACGACCCCGTCTTAGATTTGCTGTGATTCCTGTTGATGCTACTGGAAAAGCTGCATCTCCTTTTCTGCGGATAACACTAAGTAAAGTTTTGTACAGGTGCGTTTTTCCACTTCCTCCTGGTCCATATAAAGAGAAAGTTTAATAGTTTACTGGAATTGTAGATGGCATCTATGGTACATTGAAACGCAAATCTCTGATCCTGGTTTAAACTGCCTACTAAATCATTTCCAGTAGATTAATCTTCTTTCTGATCAAACAATTTTTCCACATCTTGATTTAGTCTCAAGTTGGGAATTTAAGACCAAAATCAGAACAATTTTTCCCATGCAAATTAAGAACTTTCTGGACATCACGCTGAGCTAAATATTCACAGTCTTCACATTTAGTAGAGTGATGGTTATACATTTGACATAAATCTTCTGTTAATTTGTCAAAGAACTTTTTCCAAAGAATCACCGGCTCAAGGGAACATCCAAACACATAAATTTAAGCAAATATTTCTCGTAATGATGAAGGCATACCTACAAATGATGCATCATATAAAGTCGATTCCCAAACAGAACCATTTTCTAGTAGACACAGTGCCTTGGACGCATCCTAGAAGGTGTTGAATGTAACTCCATTTACAGTTCTGAGATTGTCAAAACGGGTTACACCACGAACATGAAGCAGTAATAGTCTTTAGAAATAGCGCTCACCCTCATACACACTAACAGTGTACATCCTTCCAATTACACTTTCTCCCCCACGTTTTCCGGTTTTTCCACCCAATTTTTCGTTGGAATACGTAATGCTCAGGAATATCCACATATGAATACTTCCTAGCTAGTGAATCGGTTTCGTTCATATTACTGTTGAATCGTACAAGGTAGGAAGTTTACGTTGATTATGTGTTGTTGATGAAAGTACTCTATTTGATGATTGGGTAAGTGAACAGCAACACGTATGATGCTGACTTTGGTCGTGCATTGGTTTTGAGAAGATACAACACACAGCTTCTGGTGCGCTGACATATCTCGAATCCAAAAATTGCATAACTTCATCGTGTATTATTTTTCCATCTTCTGCACTTTCAGTAATTTCAATGTTTGCACAATAATTTCCTTTTTAATAAATATTTAACACTTTTTACAGTTGCACATATTTCTACATTTATATCTGAGTTGAACTTTAAACTTAAATAACAATTGTAATGTATTATCCACTCATTACCTATTTCTTTAGTTCCCACATTGTTAATTTCCATAGTGTTTCTACGACGATGCAGAGGATATCCTGCTAAGTTGACTACTGTCTCACACTGGAATGGCTTTAGAAAGTCTTTGATACATTTGCCATCGACTACCAATAATTTATGATGGAAGTATGATTGTTTTTTCAGCTGACAAACCTTCGTCTGTTGCTTTAGAATTGATATAATCCATCAGTCCTTGGTAGTTTTCTGAATGCAGGTCCTTTTAATGTTCCCTGATCCACTTCAGTCTGTTATGCTCCATTTTAACATTTGCATCAACAATATATTGCTGAGTCAATATACCTAGAGTGAGAAATTGATTTAATTCTTTACATACAGCCAGTATATAGCCGTAGTAGGCAATCTGTGTTGTTCGTTTTGAGGAGCCCTCCATGGCGATATTAGGATGCCACCCTGATTCTCCATACGCAAGCAGAAGAGAGTAAGTCATGGGTTCTGGGCTTGTTTGAAGCACGCTTAAACGTCGGGTTCTAGGTCCGTCATTGTCAGGTTTTAATTGAATAAACAGATCTTTTTTCAAAGGCGGTTCTCCATCAGTATTTTGAAAGACAATTGCAACTTCATTACTGTATGGCATATTATATCACTTTTTATCTGAGGAACGGTCGAACGTTATAGTCATTGTCAGTTTGGTAGGTATGATGCCCTGATGTTTTACCCTGATTTCCTCCTTTATCTCCACTTCATGAAGCATTGTATAGGCTTTAGCCAAATCGTTTTCATTATGTAAGAATTTTCCAATTGAATCCATTAGATATTTATTGCCAGATATATTTTACTTATATTTAGCCTTTGTGTAGTTGCCTCTTCAGGATCCAAAATATATATTTGAGCCTATTTCCTCTGTTTCCACTAAAGATGGAGAGTGACAGCTCGTTAACAAATTAATCCGTGGATTCTAAAACAGTTAGGTCCAAATCCTTTAGTTAATATAACACTATTTGAGCTCCCATTGGTTATTACGGGTTTATACTTGCTTAATATACAATAATATACTTCTTATTCTTTCCAGCATTAATCATATAATGAGCATGAGACTACTTCCTTATAATTCTCAGAGTCTTTACCTTGATTCATCTGAATGATGATCAGCAATTCGGTTGAACACAAATTGAGGTGCCTTAACTACTAGAACCCCGGCTTGTCGTGAGGCAACTACCAATTTCAGTGTTTGTAATCCAGAGTAGTAAGCTACTCTGGCAAACACCAACTTAAAAGCGATGTAATTATAAAACGTACGTTAAATCGACAAAGGAAGTTTACTGTGACTTCAATTTATCTATCTCTATCAACCCCCTGCTTGGACATTTTACCTACAATATTCATACATCAGCAACTTTGACATAGCAATTCCCTTTTCTACCTTGCATCTCGCCATAAAACCTTTCTTATTTCATATTAACGCACCTTTAATTATTTAACAATAAACTCTCTATAGTATGAATAGTATCACCATACATTCTTTCATGTCTAGCCACACAATTCTCAGCTATCTTTTACATCTTATAATTGCTGAAATATCCTCCACTTTTCTCCATTTCTATAGCTAACAGTTAAAACAATCAGTTGTCAATTCTCATATCCGTTTACATTGTTCACGCCATACTTGTGCATATTCTTCCAAAAACGATTTTCATATATTTGCCATAATACATTATATTTAATTTTATTTTATTTCAACAATAGCCTTGACTTTTCAATCTTAAAATATTAATTTCCATTTCCTAACTCAACAACATTGTAAACATACAAAACATACAAAAAATTTAAATCGTCCATTTATACTATGCAATAAAATTGCTTTATGCCGCACATCCGCAAAACCATATATACTAAGTTCATAGCTTGCCTAAGCTACTATGTATCATATACCCATATCCGTTGTGAAAAAAAATTAAAAAAAGGATTTTTTTAAACGTTGTGCTTTTTTTATTTTTTTACAACCATTTAAAAAGTAGAATATTTCATATTTGAACAATTCATTAGTACTTTTAATAATAATATTTGAATAATTCATCCTTCATATACAGTATATACAGTTCATAACTACTTATAATTCCCAACTCAATGTCATAATAGTTTACATAACCATCATACATTAGCACTTCTGTTATCCTTTGAAATACATAGTTCTCACTCTCAGAAACACAAATGACCATAAATCTCTCATATATACATCATACATAATTTACAATCTCACAATTATCTACATTTCATTGTTTACTATCAGTCAAACAAACTTCTCTTCTTCTTCTTGAGTTTATACTTCTGAATTATATGTTCTATTATCATTCTTCACACAATATGATTAATTATTCAATTTTGCACTTTCTTCAGGATTCTCGTCTCCCACAACTGATATGCTTTCTCAAGAATCGGCTTTACGTTTAGCTCACCTCTGACAGGTATTCTTCATCTTTGTATCTGTTTTCGACCATCGACTAAATCTGGTCTTTGTTAAATATATAGACTCATACCTCATTGTAGCTTTTTTCCTTTTGTAGCTGTGTTTAGCTGCTATCTGTATATCTATATGTATCTTGTATACCTTAGTGCTGCATTGTCACCATGTTATTCGTGGAACATAATTAAATATTGTATTACATTATTATTACCACAACAAATGTTGTGATATTTCATGTTACTAATAAACGACTAAATAAAAACGTAACATTTCTAATTCGTGTATACTGAGAAACATCGAGTTTCAAGTGATAATAGTAGTGCAATCACGATATTTTGATGATTCTCTGGATCTAGAAAAGGTGATAGTAATCCTGGTGCAAAAGTAGGAGTTTTATTGTAGTTGCATTTGCTATGAAGATTTATTTTCGAGAAATTCTGTGTAATGAAGAGCAAACCTCCACAACTCCGGGATTAAAGTAACTCTGTAATGAATATAGTGTTTGTGTTACTGCATTCCATTTCTGACCTCCAGAAGTATCTTATTGACGAAAGGTTTTTCTGACATTTAAGCCCGAAATCCGGCATTTTTTCAAAGGACCATGTTTGAACCCCCGTGGAAGAGAAGGAGTGTGATTCAGGACCATGATTTTTTGCGTACATACACTTGGTTGGTAGGTCTAAATATTTTTAAAATGCAGAATTTTATTCAATTCCTTCACGCCCCAGAATTTGTTAAATATAAAATTTTAAACAATTTGTTACTTATTTTAAAACGTAATTATTGGAATAAACAAATTGATTTTCAGAAAAGTTGACTAATTATGTTCAAAGTACGTACACTTCAAGAGGTATACAATGGTTTTTGATTTAGCCCTCTAGCTCTTCTGGGTTTTGAGATATTGAGGTCTCTGTAAAGTCTACGGGAGTGAAAAACGTCACCCGACATTTTGGAATTATGTCCCCCCCCCCCAGGGAGAAATAAAGGCATAAGATTTCTTTCAAAAGTGGTTCTGATATCTTCTGGTATGTAGGTACATACGAAAATTATTTGTTTTTCGAAAATGTTGATGCAACCAGTTTTTATAAATTGAATGATTTGTCATTGAATGGCCCAACAGCGTATGTTTCAGTTTTTGGCCACATTGTGGGGTGAAAGTGCTAATAATTTAAAAAGATTGGAACATATCGCCTTAGTCAATTTATACAATAAATAATTTATTTTACTTTGCATAGCTGTGATCACCTATAAGATGAATAAAGAACATAGGATAATACATAACTTTAGCAATGAATGAAATAAACGCCAGATGCAAATGTCTCATATTTAGCGATTATAATATTATTCTTAAGAACGTAAATCCCATGTTGTAATGAAAATATTCAGAAGTAACTTCCGTATGACAAATAGTTGCAGATAAATACACTACACACACTTACGTATTGTTACTACACGATTTACTTAACTTGTATTTACGTTCACAAATAATATAGCGACGTTCTGTCTTCACCCACCAATTCTCTGATGTTATATTTTAAACATAATAATTACTTATGCCCTGAAATGCTTGGATGAATACATATAAAACGGTTTATTATGATTTTATCTAATTATTCATGCTTTGAGGAATCATGAAGAACGGTAGTTCTTTCAGTGACACTCACAAATGAGTCTGTTAGCGGCACAATATGTATACAGCTAGTTTCGTATCTAGCGAAATATAAGCTCGATTCTGATGCTTGAACTAGCATTTGATATCTCTTTGCCATACTAAGATACACAAAAAACTGTGGTCGGTAGGACCTCCCTGGGACCCCTAGGGCGGTGCGAAAAATAATAATAGAAATTTCACATTTCTGATGATAACACTGACTACAGACCATATAGGCGGCTGAAATTGGTGGAATATCAATCTACGCTTCAATACCTTCCAAACGGTGTATTGCACGTCAAAATTGGTGAAGGGGTTCAAAAGTTACAACTTTTTATAGCCGAATCAAAAAATGTTCACAAATGATAGAAAGATTTTTAAGCTTATTTTCTTGATAGGAGTTACCGTGTTGGAGATACGGCCCAAAATCGGCTTTTCCTATGAAGACTATGCATTTTTTTAATAGGCACACTTACAAAATAAGTGATATCAGTATGAAAACCCCTCCGGGGTAAAGACAAGGGTGACGCTAAAATTCTACTCACAAAAGAAGTGATATCCATTTTGCTAGTTACTTTCTTTGTGTCACTATGGCGGAGGAATACTAAATCTCCTAATTTTATTACAAAGGAAACACTTACGTCAGAGTAACAGAAAGAAAGTAACTCGCAAAATGGTTATCACTTCTTTTGTGAGTAGAATTCTTGCGTTAGTCTTGTCTTTACCCCGGAAGGGTTTTCATATTGATATCATATATCATTACATAAAAATAGATTTTCCAGAACGGGATTTGAACCCAGGACCTCACAATTAAAAGGCACGCGCTCTACTACTTTTTTAAAAAATGTGCTTACACTAAGCGAGATCTTATTACTTGTTCAACTCGTTTTTACTTGTATTATACTTGCGTGTATTTGCTCTTGGTCACTATTGACAGCACAGTTAAAATCACATCCATGCTCGAGGTTGGATTCGAACTGATGATCCTTGGGTCATCAGACTACCGCACTAGCAACGACCGCCTGGATCGGCTACCACTGAGCTAAAATGAACACATCTACTTATCTCTTTCTGATAGAACTCCTTCTGACGAAACATGACTGAATTTTTTGTGTCCAAGACAATGCTATTCATATGCATTGCAAATGTTGTTGTTTTTCCTCCTTTTTCTTTTTCATTGTACTATGAATGCGAAAACTATGTTTACTGTCTTTGCCTTCTTTATAAATGTTCTTTTACGTATGGAAAATAGGTGACAAAACCATCACGTGATAACATGTATGCATAATTTCGAAATACTGTATAATGACGTATTCCAATTAATGTTATTCTTTCTACACTTAATACCTATCTTATTGCACTTAAAAGAAGAAAACACATTCGTACTAACGTTTCCTAATTGTGAAGATTCACCTTTAGGGCTCGAACCTGGTATCTTGTTTACTGTTTCGGAAGATACCTGTAGTTGGACTTAGAGAATTTTCAGCTGAAAAATGCCCTAATCAATGCGATCATCCTTTTTGGAATAGGGTGTACCTTTTCTTAAATAATAATTCTCGAATGGGAAACAGATCATTTAGGAACACAATTTGTTCTAGCAACAACTTCTGCAAATTGAGACTGTCGTTATGAAGGAGTTGGCCATCATAATACGTGCAAATCCAGTGTGACTTGCTCAACAGAGGTTGGTTTTCCACTAGGGATTTGGATGTGTAGTGCTTCCATTGGATAGACAAACTCCAAAGCTCCAATAAAAACCACATTCACTAGTACATATTGGGTACGAAGTGACAGAATCTCAGGGAATGCGTTTATATGGTTCCCAGTCAAGTAATCTCCATTTAGGATTTCTTTCATCGTAGCAAACGTAATTGGTGCCACTCCAGGGGAAGACATATCTATTGTAGAATGCCACACTATGTACTTAAGTAGTCAAAATGTTATATTACAATTATAAAAATGCCCGATTCAATGGTTACAGTTCTATTTAGTACTATTTCTATCATTACGATATACTGTACTTAAAGAACATGAACATACACTGCCTTGCACTAAACAAATAATCATATTTTCATTCATTTAATATCATATTAGAACAGAAATTCACTGTACTTTGGAAAACTATTCCGACATTTTATGCATAATATATTGAGATTCAATTCACAGAAAGATTAACAATGCACAATAATCTAAATAAATAGCAAAAGTTTTAGTTTGTTTTATTATCATTAATTTTCTTTTAAAAGCAAAATGTGTAACTAACAACATTTTTTACACGACACAATTGTTGTAATAAATTAGTTTAAGATCTAAAAATTATTTAGTTCAAATTTCTTTCATTTCTATGCATTCTTATTGTTAGTTTATCTTTTCTTGTAATATATTTAAAAATTGTTTTATAAATATTATGAAGAATTTTTTTTTTTTTCAAATCGTTTCTAAGTTTTATGATTTTAATGGCGTCAACCTTTACTACCACTACCACTACCACCACCACCACTACTATTACTGCAACAATACAATTACTAATACTACTACAACTCTACTGCAAAATCTACATCAATTACTACAACTATTATTATTATTATTACTCTTATAACTATTACTTCCACTACTACTAATATTACTACTTTGACAACTACTATAACTTCTACTACTTTCATTATGATTTTAATCATTATTACATAAATATTTATGATTTGCAACATTCCAAAATTGAATTTAAATATTCTAAACTATCTATTTAATTTTCATTATTGCTCCAATTTAATTGGTAACAATTTACTTATGTAGATTGTTATTAACAATTAATTGAATATTAAATGGGGTGTTTGGGGGTACATAAGGGTGTATTTGCAAATTTAAGATTTTTCACGAAATTTAGACATAGCCACGAATCTTGATATCAAATGTCAGCATTCTAGACAACCCGGAAGTACCTTAAAAGCTCCCGGATGGACAGACAAAAATTAGGGATTTTATATGTATGTAGATGAGAGATTTATTGATTGTTGTCAGATTATTAATTAATTGTTGTACTATACGAATTCATTTGAAATGTTTAAAGAAACCAGTATTTCGCTCTTTAATAATCATAAACTTACACTAAAAATATGTATCATCTATCATGTTTTCTCGTGTTCTAAATTCATTTATATTAATGTGTTTCTTAGTTTCACTGTGAGATCATTATATATATATATATATATATATATATATATATATA
>JAGDQP010018078.1:0-17427 GCA_022664845.1 Lepisma saccharinum
ACGTAATTTTCATTGCAGTGGTCTGCTTTTTAGCTGCTACAATCCGTTTTAATGCCCTCCTGTCCCTATCGGACAGGATTGTCTTTCGACCACTGTTGTGCTTTGCAGACGTTGTTTGCCCATGCATTGTGTATGCCCTCGTGACATTGGACACAGTGCCTGTCGATACCCCCACAATGGTCGCCACTGTTGTCACTGAAGCTCCAACCAGACGGGCACCAACGATCATGCCTCTTTGGAAGTCTGTCAGGTCGCCCATTTTACCGCACCACTTGCACACCACGACACTCACAGGTGAACTGGGTACTGCTGACGGAAGAGGAAGGTCCACATGACACATTGAAAACAAAACACGATCGGTAACCTCAACACGTGGTGTACAGTGGCGGGCCACACTTACGTGTCCTGTATGACGTGTTTTTAGATTTTTTGTCCAACCCGTATATATATATATACAAAGTCTTATCAAAAATCCTCTTCGAACCAAAATACTTCCCTTGTGAGTCGCGGCTCGGTTCGTTATGAGCAGCAGCTCGTTTCGAGTGGTTCGGTTTGAGTCGCGGGCCGTACGTTCATTGTCTTCCATAGTGTCTCTTCCCTCCGAAAACCGCTTATGCCTTTCTAATATGCGTGTTCTAGACAAAGTTGGATTCCCATAAGCCTAAGTTACTATTTCCGATTTTTCTATTTCCGATTTCTTTAGTTTCATAAGGAATTTGGTGATGATTCTTCGTTCACTTTTCACACTTGACACATTTCCGGCAGAACACGGTGGCACGTGTGAACTCAATGACGTACTACTCCTAGCTGGCGAGACTGGACTAGTCCAAACTTACAGCACAGATAGACGAGGGTACTCGCATAGCATCGTCGCAACAGCTGTTGCCAACTACTTTGTTTTCTTTATTTATGTATTCAGTCCCGGTTTTTTTGTCACACCTTGCATATGCAGATCCAAACTTTAAAGTTGCTCTCCTGTAGAGTTGCTATTTTCAACTTATACCATTTGTCAGTCAAACTGTCCAATTGCTTTATATACTAATTAATATTTTAGTAACTTATTTAGAACAACATCTTTTATTGTTTGTGCAAGCTGTTTCTGATTGGAGTTCCAGTGAAGTTGTTAAATGGTTTTCTTAGAAATATAAATACATTCTTCACAAATTGTTTGTCATAATAATTAGCTTAGTATCTGATTTGCAACAACATGTATTTTGTTTATACGAACGGTTTCTGATTTTTGACCACGAAGTTGTTTAATAGTTTTCTTAGAAGTAGTACACACACACACACACACACACACACACACACACACACACACACACACACACACACACACACACACACACACACACACACACACACACACATACACACACACACACACATATATATATATATATATAATCAAATGCAGCCATTTTCTATCCATTGCTGGATGAAGGACTCCCCCTTTTGTTTCCACATATCTCATCGTCTATCCTCATCCATGTAGCTCCTAAAAACGCTTGATTTCATCTACCCATCTTGCATTTGGGCGTCGTCTCGGTCGTTTCTTTTCTTAGGAATCCAATATAGTACATTTGTCTTCTATCTTCCATCTGTCCGTCTAACTATATGACCGGCCCATCTCCACTTCATCTTCTTCACAGTCTTGATTACATCCTCTACCTTTGTTTGTGCGCGAATTCAATCATTTGTCTTCCTGTTCCTCCTAGTTATTCCTAGCATGTATATCTCCATTGCTCTTTGTGTGACTCTCAATCTTTGAGTCGTTTGCGCATTCAATGTCCAAGTTTCACAGCCATACATCATCACATGTAAGACATATTGATTATAAACTTTACGCTTCAGACACATTGGTAGTTTGCTTTTGAAAATAATGTGTAGTCTTCCAAGCGAACTTCACGCCATTTTACATCTTAAATTTATTTCATCAGTCAACTTGGCATTCGATGTCTTGAGCTGGCCTAGGTAAACATACTCATCAACTATGCCTATTGTCTCTCTGTTAATCTTTATTTCCCTCTTTGCCGCATGTTGATTGCATTTGACTTTTGTTTTACTTAAAATTCATTTTAAGGCCAATTTTTGAACTCTCATTACTCAGTTCTTCCATTCTGGTTTGTAATTCTTCTGCACTTGAAGCAAACAGGACTATATCATCAGCGAACCGTAGGCGATGAAGATATTTGCCATTAATTTTAATTCCAACATCATCCCAGTTTAAATTTTGGAACTCTCTCCAGGACCGCAGAAAACAGATTTGAAGAAATTGACTCTTTGCTTTACCCCTTTTCCAACTTAAAATTGTTCAATATTTTGATGTAGTCTAATGACAGATGTGGCAGTCGAATAAATGTTCCACAGTAGCTTGATGTATGCATTTTCGATGCCTTGATGTTCAAGTGATTTAAGTACTGCTGACAAGGAGACCGAATCGAAAGCTTTTCAAAATCTACGATTCCCAAACATAGTGGAAGTTCATATTCATTAGTCCTTTCCATAACTTCAATCAATGCTTGTATATGGTCCATTGTGCTAGATCCACGACGAAATCCGGCTTGTTCCCTTCCCTAGTTAAAATCCAAGTCCCGCTCAATACGATTCAAAATAACTTCGGCGAACATTGTGTATAGAACTGACAATATATATATATGCGTGTGTGTGTGTGTGTCTGAAACGTAAAGTTTATAATCAACGTGTCTTACCTATGACTATGAAACTTGGACATTGAATGCGCAAACGACTCAAAGGTTAAGGGTCACACAAAGGGGAATGGAGATGTACATGCTAGGAATAACTAGGAGGGACAGAAAGACAAATGATTGCATTCGCGCACAAACAAAGTTAAAAGATATATTCAAAACTGCGAAGAAGATGAAGTGGAGATGGGCTAGAGAAACAGAGAAACTATAGCTAGAGAAACAGATGGAAGTTTGACGACAAATGTACTACATTAGATTCCTAAAAAAAAGAGACGACATCCAAATGCAAGATGGGTAGATGAAATCAAGCGTTTTTAGGAGCTACATGGATAGCAGGAGGGCGACATATGTGGAAAGAAAAGGGGGAGTCCTTCATCCAGCAGTGGATAGAAAACGGCTATAGAGGGAGATTATATATATCGTATGCCCTTAGTTTCCCCCCTTGGGAATATTCGTAGCGACGCCCTTGATTTCATTTTCTCTACTTAGCATACATTCACTATATTTTGATTAGTATGTATTTTTGTTCTTATTTTAAATCTCTTCTTTGTTATATTTAAGCATTTTTACTGTTTTGTCCTAAAGTTATTTATGTGCTAAAGTATGTCATTCAAGTGAGAATGTTCTATTTTCATTATTCGTTATTGTGAAAAGTGCCTTAATTTGTTGTTGCTTATATACCTACCTAATAACGTGTAGAACACCTCTCGAGCACGGCGAAGTACAGCAACCCGACGCGTGGAATGGATTAGACAAGTCGCTTCTAGTCCAGTTTAGGAATGCAACCATGCAGTCTCAATTGCAGTCCACAATTCGGTAGTTGCTGGAGGTGGAGGCAGTGTTTCTTTCAGGAAAAATGCTTTGGGGCATTTTAAATCTTTAGAGGGGGTGAGAGAGAAGAGAGGGTGTAACCCTCTAGGAACTACACACAACAGAGGGTAGCAAGGTTTCATAGGCTCCTCAGAAAAAGAAGTGAAAAAGGTAGGACATAGAAAGAACTGGGAGAAGTATATGGATGATGACAGCACTAAATTAGCAAACCGTATCCTTATCTAGTATATATGATCATGCATTACGTTCCACATTTATACGAACACCACATCCATCCTTCTTTTTTATCATAAACTGAAACCTGGTATATCTAGATTTAATGGGACTGGACATGTTCTCCATAAGCGAAATCCCGCACAAACCTAATTTACGATTTTAATACTATAAGCACCCGCAAATGCAGAAATACAGTAACAAAAATATTTATTTTACAAAAGACAAAATTTATTTTAATAAATTCAAATAAAATTACAACACTGCATATTTAGAGTGCAGAAAATTAATTCGACGCATTCGTTTAATTACGATGTATAGGTATTTTGAAACTGACAAAATTTACTTTAGTTCCTCTCGAAAATCATTCCGGATAAACCGGATCTCGGTACTAATGAGTTTCGGATAAACAATAGGGCGCTTCGGAAAAAAAATCTTTTCGGGACGCTATCACGCGAAAAATTTGCCCATGGTAGAAAGAAGAAAAATACAAGGAAGAAAATTATAATCCGATATCTTCCGATCGCACATTGTCTTAAAATTTAATGAAAATATTCAAAATTTGCCGTTTATCGGGTTTTCTTTTTGAAGTATTAAACATTCTTTGAACCAAGAGCACTGAACATTCTTTGAACATTTGGATTAAATTTCATGAACGACATCATTTTAAAAAGTGTCATTTTAATATCATTTATTAGTGGTCGCGCTTTGCTGCAAGAAAATATTTTGGCCAATAAAATTTGAATTCTCATGATTTTTTTTACCAAGCATAACAATTTTTGTTATGCAAAGTTTTAGAATGTATGCATTTTTCTTCCATGTGTAAATAAACTGAAATTCGACTAATTATCTATTCTGATGTTCTTATTCTTATAGTTCAACCCTTTGAAACCTACCAGCAACATAAGGTGTTTTCCAGATCTTAATAGCAGTTGTTTACAGCTATCTACAAGCTAAGACATTCCGTTCTTACTCTTTCAAGATAGTACTTGTAGCTTTAAGTTCAGCTTTATGAGAGAACTGTGACATTGCTGGGCCGCCGTGGATGTGATAGAGCGCTTACCTCTGATGCGTGGGGTCCTCGGTTCGATTCCAGCTCGTGTCATGTGGGCTTTGTGGTGGATAAGCACCGTGCGCGTGAGTTTTCTCGGTATCTCAACCCGTTCCATCTCACTTTGTTCATTCCCTCAATTGTCCCATTACCATCCATTCGACCTTATTCAAAATTGCCTAAAGGCCTTAAAATAAAATCAAAATTCAAAATTAGGCGCTCCTGATTTTGACATTAGAGAGATTCTGAGGTATCCATCTCTGTAGTGAACTCCACAGACTTTGATTGAAGCTTCTGTCACCAATTTGAGGACACATCGTACAACTTCATGAGTGTAGCAAGGAAAACCTTTTATATTAAAATTTGTCACTGTAAAGATTGAATTTGTGATTTTACGTTATCATCACTGATTTTCTGTAATATAAACAGAGTTTTACAAATGTCCCAGTGAATAAATTTCAGTATATTTTGTAACAGTAAAGTTAAATTTAGTAGCCAAGAAGGTTCTATTTGACTTCTCCTTTGAAACCGACTGTCGGGCTCTTAAATTCACCTCAAACAGCTGGACGATGTATCAAATTGGTGTCAGAAGCTTCACGCAAAGTCTGTGCAGTACATTCCAGAGATGGATACAACTTGTGGCCATGGTGTCATGGGGTCTGTGCCACACCGTGTCAGTCTTCGGCTGCGATACCTCATGGAGATCAATCAAACTTCGCTGCACTGACCTCTGAGATACATTCCTGGTACACTGTGCATTGATTCCTGCTGTCAAATCACGCGCTGTTCCTTTACTGTTTGCCGGACGAGTCTGCTCAGATTTCACCGTTCGCGGTCATTCAGCACATGATGGGTCATAATGACTCCGATGCGGTACTCACGATCCACCGTTGACACTATGGAGCGAGTAAAGTTCACTCCGGACGACTTCCGAAATCGCATGCGCCATTCGTCTAGCACCAACTGTCATCGGGCACTCAAACGTCAATAATTCCCGTCGGGCTGACATCACCACGGTACACAACGTTTCACTGCACTCACAGAAGTCCAACTGACCTCACTGTAACTGCTTCACGCTGTTCGACCGGTTTGCCGTGATGTTGCCACGCCGTCAACTAGTTCCCTCCCGCTATACCATGACTTTTGACTCTTCAGTGTATGAAGCTTTCCTGGTCCTAAGATTGACGTTACATCCCAAAACCATATTAGGGTTGGATTCTTCACAGCTTATTTTACACATTCCAATTGGAACTTCTCCTTAGGTCGACGTCGTCCATCTCACAAACATTCATCAAGCACAGTGAAATATTACTCACCACTGAACATACTTTCTCCCAATCATCAGAAGTTGAATATTTCAGTCCTTGTGCCCTTTCAAGGCGTTTCTTTGTCATTCTTAGATATGAACAAGTAACTTTGGAATTTTCGGAAGGGAGTCTGATAATTTGGACACACCTGTAGAGAAATTTATATTCTTATTGTCTTTCAAAGAATCTCATTCCATATTCTTTCAAAAGAGAAGATATAATCCGAGACAACCTAAGTCTCGTCTCGTCGGCAACACTATCTTTAATTAATGTTAAGTGTAGGAAGGAACCCAAAACACAATTTTAATTCAATAGAAACAGTGAGAATGGCCTTTTTTCATTTTTGTATCTTAATCAGTCAGAACCTGGAAAGGCGATCCCGCTTTCTTGTAATATAAGATTATTACTCATTTTCAAATAGCAGATGCTTCACTCACATTCCACATGTAATGAGAAACTTAACAAGTGTTCAATCAAAAGGATGTTAAAAAAACAATAGGCATGAATCATGCACCTATGATAATATCCATATTTGTGGAACTCAAGACGAAATAAACTAATATGAAAATATCAAGTTACAACTCACGCATCTAGGATAAATGCTTAAACAAACATGGTAACTACGTAGAAAAATGGCTTAATGTGTACAGAGGAACTTTACTAGTTTAGTTTCTATTGGCAATCGGACCTTACTTAAAAAATAGTCCTCGTACCTAATAATCCGCTCCCTACTAGTCAAAAAGTATTGTTCTGATTAACCTCCTGAGTTGTATTTTCGCCGTCTAGAAGGAACAAAGATGAAAGCAAAGTACTTGAAATGGAGATACACAAACCATTAACAACACTCCTGAAAACATTTTTTCCCACGGGCCGACAAAGCCGCTAGATTTAAAATTGCATTCACATACTATTTCTAATACATATGTTTTTAGTGATTATTACTTTTTGACCGATTTTTCTTTTTATTTATTTGATTTTTACAATGAATAATGTTAGTGATGTGTGGCGTTTTTAGGTATGATTATGTTAAATTAGGTTTATAGATTTGGACACACTTTTGTCTCTAATTGTTGTCAACGATAACGTCATGATTGATAAGAAGTTAAGCAATGGGATAATGTTCTTTTCTTTAAGTTATCAGTGGAAATAGTTAAATAATGATTCTTTATTATGAAGAAAGGTAAAGAAGATCTTATTTTAGAAAACGTAATGCCGATTACCTTATATCGAAGATGAGATGAAGTTTTGGAGAGATGTATTTGTTTATTCCTGTGGATTTACTACTGATGTTCAATACAGGATTGGTGATAGTTGTAAGTGCATAACAAAGTAGAACTATGATTGTCAGAAGGTTGATGTTTGATTACATGTCATTTAAAGTAGATCAAATAGGTTGCTGTTTTAAGGTTGTGGGTGTACTATACCAATAATCACATTATGATACGTTAATAGTTAACCTACTACTACTACTTTAGAAAAAGAAAATAATTAAACGTACATCATTTAAACCAACATCAGTTAGTTACCTTTAAAGATAAACTTGTCTGCCTGATTTGATTCTCAAATAATCTCTTAATTATTCAATATTTCGTGACAAACTTTAAGAATTTGTTTAGCGATATTTCATTGTTTTTTCAATACAAACTATAAACAGAAATTTTCGATGTTATCTTAGTAATATTGTGGTCTGACTACTTGGTTTGGTTGAAAACCCTATGAGCGAATGATTATTCTTGGTATTACACTCACTTAGTGGTTGTAACCGTTCGTATCAAATGCAGATTCGGCTCGGCTTGGCTTGGTTTGTTAAGTCTATCCTTCACTAATGCTTGGGGAGCGTTATGTTTTAGAGCGAATTCAATAGTCATTAACATGAGAGAAACAAAGACTTGTAACGATCAAAATTTACGAAAAGAAAGGATTGGTGATGTACTTTTTAAACACTAAGCAACATTCGTAAAATTTAAGTTCATTATTGTGAGTTAGAACAAGCATTTAGATTCAATGTTATTAGACATCAGAATTTCAAATATTACTTTTGGATAAAATTAGCAAAGTACGATAGCCAATTTTAATAAGATTCAAACTGTTCAACATCTTATTGGAACTCAATTAGGTGGAGTATCCAGTACCTGTAAACTTCATATTAAAATAAATAACTGGTATTTGACTCTTCAACAGAAATGTCGTTCAAGATAATAATTTTTCTCCTTCGAGGACCACATACATATTAGTTTTAGAAGAAATTTACCTTCCTTTACAGCGTCTAATCCATCTTGACTCCAAATGTGGCTTCTATCTCAGTCCAGCTAAGCACAAGCAGCCTTGACGATAATCAGTGTACCTAAACCTTCCAAATCAACGTTCTCTCCTCAAACACTGCGACGCTTTCCCAAAGTCATATCATCCGAGAAGAAAAGTAGTAGAAGGAGGAGAGGAAAAATTGTAGTTCTTACAGATACACCACAGAAGAATGAATTAAATGAATTATCTCGAAAGATCTCTCAAAAGTTGGACTCTGGTAAGAAACGAAAGAGAAATCAGAAGAAAGCGAATACACCATCTTCCTGAGATAAAAAAATTATTATTGTTTCTGTTTAGTTTGTTCACACAAGTAGCAACAGTTGGAGTAGAGAGAAATTGGGGTCAGAGTACAACGTGCAAAAAATAGTATCATTTTCAATGTACTAAAAGTGAAAACAGTTTTTAGGTGCCCTAACTGTATGTCAGACTAAAATTGCTTGTGTTTTAAATATATTCTCAGGGTGTGTTTTTCCTAAATATGTTCTTAAATGTTTCCTTATTGTTGCTGTTTTTTTCTTTTATTGAATACCTCGGGTGTAGAAGTTGATAACCCACATATCAGATGTTATTTTTGTGAACAGAGAAGCTAACAAATCTCTTTCTTGTCTACCAAAGGGAAATCCAGTTTCGGTTTTTAACTAATAGATGAAAGGAAGGAACACGGTGACGTGCAACTCTGTCGAAGTTAATGATTGTAGAAGAAAGACAATTTCATTTTTCTCAAAACAAGAAGAATGTACCTTCTACACCCGATGTATTCAATTATATAGTCATATTTGGTTATTTTTTTATTAGTGTAATGTTCTTGTTTTCAAAGGGTGTATAAAACTCAGTCGCAGTTCCTTTTTGAAACATAAAAATCATAATTTAAAAGCAGTGATTTCTTTTGTTACAATTGACCCTGACATGTGTTATAATTGCCCCTGACGGTGGGGTCTAATGTAACACACGCAGCCTTCGAATAAAAAATATATTATCATCTCATTTTCATTACCATATATTCCGTATGGTGGTTAAAATACGGAAGCCCTATTTTACAATTTCTGTAATTTTGAACCGTAGATCTCATTTCGTGCACTAACTGTAACCAATTTCGTAAATATTGTTACAATTGACCCCAATCTTCCCTACTCCTCTCTTGTGGAACATATGATCTCAGTTTGCGCTTTAGAGGTAAGCTTTTAGTGTTTCTCCCGTCGCTAATGCTTCCTCCTGTGAATCACTTAGTAATTCTTCAATTCTCTTATGAATAAAATTAAAACTAAAAGGAAATAAAGTAAGATCTTCTTGTGGGTGTTTTTTTTGTGAATATCCCGTCACTTGCCTGCTGAGCAACAAGTGGCTCGCCTCCTCCTGAGTTTCCTGTCAGTATTCACTATTGTGAATATCGTTATAGTCGAGTATCACGATAGAAAACTTTGTAATCCTCAAAAGTGTAAATATTAAGAGAGATTGCCACTTAAAATCTACGCTTCTTGTTACATAGTATTTCCTTGTGACTTTCTAACACAAGGACACAAAGCACAGTCGCATCGTTTCCACAGTCACAAGTATAAAATTTGTAATTAGGTATTCATTAGACTATATTATCAGGTGATTCTCAATAGTATAATGTATATAGTATAGTGTTTTCTCTATAGTATAATATATTCTCTATAGTATAGTATTTTAATAGATCTGGTTTTGTATTCTTAATTTTTTTCTGAAATCCTTAAAGAATAATGTATCAAATTAGGACGAAGCCCTGACCGCCTGCAATCTCCATGCATTGTGGGAAGAACTTCGACCTCATATTTGATGATTTCCAACAAATTCTTTCCCTGGGGTTTTATTTAAGGCGGCCAGTTCCTTCCCCAGGTACCCACAATGCGCTTCCAATTGCTACCATCCAGAGACAATTATTTGTTTGAGCTTTTTCCGGGCTTTTTATACATGTCTCTGGGCAATCAGGAACTAATATTTTATTATTGGCATGCCAAATACATGTTGAATTTGTTAAAAAGACCTGCATATCTTAAGTGCGTATATTCCATAAGATTTCACAATCCCGTAAGTCACATTTACCAATATATGCAAGCATCTTGTATGGCTTCCTAAATAATCTCTTAATAAAATATCTGTTACTAATCTCTGTTCAGGACAGACAGGACATATTGAATTTCAAAACTATTAAACAAATTCATTCAAACGATCTTTAAAGTCTCAAATGTGATATGTCTGTGAATTTTCTTCAACGAAATTTTGCTTACTACATAAATTTTCCTTCACCACTTTTTCGACAACGCATTACCATTAATTTATGATGATTTTTGTAAAAAAGAATGTCGATGCAGCGCTGTTCTCAATTTATCAAAATGTGTGCCTGAGGGATGGTATCAATAGCGCTTTCAATGTTCTGCTGTAGTTTTTTTCAGTGTGTGGGGATGTTTTGAATACACCTGAGACTCCAACTTGTCCCAGAGGTATGAATCATAGGGAAAAAGATCAGACCAGGAGATTTTACCCCCTCTGCAGAATGCTTTCTCCTCAACGAGCACTTCATGAACTCGTGATAAGGTTGCAATTGTGCTATTGCTCCATCTTGATGAAAATGTCCATACAGTCGTTCATTTTGTTCATCCACAAATGGATTAAACTGATTCTGGACAACCGTTGAGCATTAACAGTTTGGTGAAAGAATTGTGTTATGATTCGAAAACCGGATATTGTGCACACAACACCAATCTTAATATTATGCAACGGATTTTGAACGTACTGATGAGGATTTGCTGATACATAATGGCACGTGCTCTGTGAGTTCCCATACCCTGACAGGCTGAACTGAAGAAATCTGAAGAAATGAAAAACTAAGGATCCAAAAGCCCTGATTTCAGTTTATTCAGAAACTACCGCAGCAATAGAACACGCGCAGGTTTGTCTCGAAGCTTTTACTCATGCGCAAAAGAAAATTTGTAAGGATAAATATGCAGATCCTTTTTTGATAATGTCCTGACATGACTATCTCCTAATTCCTACGTGCACAGATAACTGGCGTTGATATTTCGAGACATAAACTTGAGAAATATAAGCATTAATATATTATACCTTTATCAAAATGTTTAAGAAATGAGAGGATTATAAAAAAAAATATCATCCATTTTTGGAGAGAATTTCCGTGAGAGGAAGAATATTTAAAATTTTAAAGAAAAGGAAGACGAGATATACAAAATTTGTATTTGATGAAAGTATGCCTTATACCCTGTACATACTGATGCATGAGTCATTGTCCATACGAAGGTTATCAAACTCTTGGAAGAAAACATAGGTACATTCTATTACAGATCAAAAATATACTTCGTTAAAAAAAATATAAATATGATCGTTACTTTCTCCTGAGTTTCAAAGGAGGAATTTTGAGTGAAAATTTATTTTGTACTGCTCCTTCAAAGTACGTAATAAGATGCAATAAAATTATTGCCGAACAACAGATGCACCGTCTGTTTGCTATTTTGGTAACAAATATCTGATAAGTTGTAAAATCATAAATCTAATAATAATAATTTTAAAATGTATTTTGTGATACATCACAATATTTAGTTTACAATCAATGACAGGAAAGGAGATGGTGACACAAAATGTTAATTGTAAATTGTTACGAACTTCTTAAGAAAGAGAGAGAGAGAAAGGCCAAACCCTACCTACCACGAGACATGGATTCGATCAAAAATTGAAGTTATTCTTCATACATAACACGAAATTTCTTTGTATCTCTGTACAAATTACGAAAATATATTTCACACTCATATTGTGTATGTCATATATAAAAGTTCAACGTGTTTTTTTTTATGATTCAATGTCATGCAACCCTTTTCTTCTGAACCCCTTCCTTGTACTCAGTGACAAAATACCAACGTATCAGCTTGTTTCTTTCATCATTCCATTGAGAACTTGCGAAACAGGAAATCGTTTTAATATCGGAATTGGATACAGATAAAAAGGTCAAGGAAGCACACACACACACACACACACCGTGAACGGCGCGTGGTTGATGTGGAGGTGGTGCTCCATACATTCTCGATTTAGTTTACCTCGACCGTCTTAACTTCCAAGCTGTCCAGGAGTACAAACAACACTCAGGTGATTGGTAGTATGTTGAGTGCACTTCAGAACGCCAAGTATGGGAGTACTTAAGAAAGTCCTGACCGAGATTTGAATCCAGACCTACAGGTTTGCAGTCCGACGCGCTACCGCGTGAGCTAGATACTACAAAACAATATATTTTAATATTATCAAAAGAAAATGGAGAACATTTGAACAGCTTAAACAAGGGACATAACAGGATAATAAGATAAGAAACGACTACAAATGTTAACTCTGGTTGGTATAATGAGAAAGCCAAAATATTAATAACAAATCCATTTTCATATTTCTTAAAATATCAAAATGAGTAGCCTGAAATAATAGAAAAGCAATATCAGACGGATATTCTTTGTACGATATTTGTTTCGTTAAATAAACAAGAATTCTGTTGATCAACTGAAAGTTGATTCAGTGAGAAATGTATTATTTATTCATAATGAATTATTTGCCGAGAAATCTGAGAGAAAATTAGTTGATTTATTAAATAAAAAATCTTCACACATTCCTGCGATACTACGTACCTACATCAGAATCATGGGTAAATAATTCTTAATTTTAAAACTGAAGCGTTTGAAATAGAAACCAGTAGATGACCCGTATTCTCTGATCTTTAGCCATCTGAGAGTACATACATATTTTGCAATATACATGATTATTTCAAACATTCGTAATGTAAAGATTTTCGAAATAAAACACTAAAGTAATACTGTTAAGTTAAATCCTATCTGTTTTACTACTCCACTCTAAACATAAAGAATTATTCAGAAACAATTGTAAAAGTGTCCATTCTTTAACTGTTAAGGTCCTTGATGTTTGTGATGGATTTTATTTCTACTTCTTTTATTTTTGAAGAGGCACCCTTAAAGCGAATTATGCTAAGTGCCTTGCTCATTCCTTATATACAGAAATAAATTAAATGTTTCCCGTAGCCAAAGAAAAGCAATCGATTGTTTGATTTTCAACATTACGTACAGAATCCCTATTTCAATTGTAAGAAATGAAATTACTTCAAATGTATTTTTTATAAAGATTCAAACTTTTCTATACTAAAATCGATCCAACTGACGGTTTAAATAACAAAAAAAGATAAGAGAAAATTCTCTGCCAATTGAACTATCAATTGGAATTTAAAGTCAGAGTATTGTGAATCTTTGAATCTTTAAAGCAATGTACTAGAATTAATTTCAGAACATATATTTTAAAGTTACAATAGGAGTTCTCTATGCAATATTGAAACCAATCATTTGGTTATTTTTTGTTTGGTAACGGGAAACATTTTATTTCTTTCTGTGTACAGGGAATAATCAAGGCACTGAGCATAATGCGCTATAAAAGTGCCTCACGATTTCAAATTGCGAAGTAAAAACAAATATGCTCAGTGCCTTGTAAATTCCTTATATACCACAGGTGAAGTTCATTCATTCAATGAGTTTCTTCCTCTACCATAATACCCCTAACATCATTCTCAAATATTTTTCACACATTCCGAAAGAAAAACTCCAATATGACTTACAATCAATCTAGTTTAAATATATGTGTTAAAGTTCCTGGCTTCT
This sequence comes from Lepisma saccharinum, assembly GCA_022664845.1. Lineage (NCBI taxonomy): Eukaryota > Metazoa > Arthropoda > Insecta > Zygentoma > Lepismatidae > Lepisma > Lepisma saccharinum. The sequence continues at coordinate 14,090 of JAGDQP010018078.1, forward strand.
CAGCAGGCAAAACATAATTATCTTATCATAATTTATTGATTACATAAGATTGAAATTTTACATAAATTATTGTTCATACTTGTAAATGAATAGAAAGGAGAAATTGTATTTTCTTTCAGACATTGCTGGCAAAGAAATATTAAAAGTCTCAAGTAAATGGAATCGAATTTAAAGGAAATTTAATCATTTCAGAACTAATTTATTTCTACAGTTACTAAGAAAAAGCCACATTATTGGTAACGTTGGGTCTGTGAGACCCATTCATATTTTCTGTTTGTGGATTGAATAAAACTTTAGGTTATTAAATTATCATCATCATCATATTCAGCCGTTTTCTATCCACTGCTGGACCCTTTTCTTTCCACGTATTAAAATGAAGCTTAAAAATTTGTTCTGAGAGCTGAATCAAACGTCGTGTTGTAATGCAACTTTTCAGTACTTTTTAACTTATGCAGTAGACAACACGATGCCTATATATGTAAGAGTAAATTTGTGCTTCAAATATCAGAATGCAAGCAATCAACACATTGTATGTGAGCTATATTCTGAAACATTCTTTAGAATATCTTCTCAATTGCCAACTTCACTGTCTGTCTAGTGTTCACTGTAAAAACAGAATGTAGGGTCTACATCATGATCATCTTCCTCTTCAGAGGACACAGGTAGTTCATTTCCTAACATCCGCATTATTTTCTCAACCCTAGCCACATAAATTTTGGTTATTTTAAACACACACACTTATACATAAAATCCACAAAAGGAAAGTTGTAATGAACAGCTTCAGAACTTAAAGAGTGATTAATTTCTGAAAGTTGTTCAAATGGCAGTTGTAAGCAATTGAATTTCTCTCAGCAAATGGAGCATGCAAAGCTTCGCCAATAATGGCAACACAATTTTTATGCAACTGGTTATTTTCTAAAAAAAAACGTTCAGTCATTAGTTGGACCTGTCAGACCAAAGCTCCAGAAACTGTCCCCTCACCCAACAGTTTTGTAGCTGAAGAAGAGAATTAAAGAAATATATTAACTTGAAAGGTTCGGAAAGAATGAGTCATGCACAGCGTTTCCAGATAATACTACGTTGAAATAAGTATTGATCTGGGTCTGACAGACCCAACGTTACCACTGTAGGAAATGGACTAACAGTTATGGTAAGCATACGATTAACAAAAGTAGTGCAGGAATGATTAGGTTAGGAGATACAGAAAATCCCAGTTGTTAGCAGTCGTAATGCCCTCTAATTATACCGTTTTTTCTAAATTACATGAAAGATATTTTATATTGCTTTACACACAGAATAAAATAAGAAATATTTTAATAAAATATACAAAACGCATCATTTAAAAAAAATGAGTATCAATGGCTTAAAATACCTGTGCAAATCGGTATAGAATTGACTTATTGTATTCGGATGTTGTGACCAAGCTTTCAATTCTTCTGGTCAAAGGCATTTCAAGATTTCAGTGAAAATTTAATATATTTTTTTTTACAAACATGTCAAAGTCAGAGAAATGCAAGTGTAAATTCAATGGGACGTTTGTGAAATCTAAATATCCCTGCTTTTTCAAAGGAAAAAACGGAATACAATGCCGTGATATGGCACTGCTAAATACAAGTGGGCAAAAAAAAAAAAAGGTTTAACTTTGATCGCCATGTGAGTACTGAAAACCATAAGAAAGCAGGTAACTATTCCGCCACTTGTGTAAATATTAGTCCTTTTATTAATATCAAGTTCACTAACCTCGATGTAAAGATAAGTGTAGAAGAAGGTGTCATACAGTTTATCATCACATATTCTACGTACATGTTACATGATTATACCCTCAACTATACCGAGAGACAGTTGATGATTCAGAGATAGCTAAAGTTTCAAACACAGACAATAATAAACAGTGTGATTGCTGCACATCTTACTTCGGAGTGTCAGCAGATGCAAGCAATCATGGATGGTTGAAGATATTTACTGTGCTTATTTAGTCCTTTGCCTGGAAAAAGTCTGGTATTCAAACACAAGTTATTGCACTCAAAACAGCATAAAATGAAACACATGTGTCTAAAAGTGTCTAAAAATGAAACACATTGCAGCAAATTGATTTACGTGTCTAAAAGTTCAATATAATTTCAAATGTGTTGCTTTTAATAGTGACAATGCAAAAGTGAATTTTGAATCACTCTTCAGAAAACCTGGTGTTTTTTTTTCACGGAAGAACTGAATTACGGAATAAAAACTTAATTGACGTCGGTTGCCCCGTTTATATTGTTAGTAAGTCTGTGTACCATGGCTGTGACCAAATGAAGTATAATAGTCAGAAGATAAGGATTATTTTTCTCAGTTTATATATATATATATATAACTAATAATATATATATTTAATCTAAAAACAATGAAATTAATAAATACTTTTTTAAAATAACAATGGTATTGAAACAAAATCTAAAAAAAACATCTTTAAAGCAGGAAAATCTCGTCTAATGCCTTCCCAGGAGGCAACGTACCAAGAACAGAAGATACATTTCCTCGCTGAATTGCGATACTGAGGCGCTGGATTAGGAAGGTTGTCGAGCGAGCATCACCTGAAACGATCTGTATTCGCCGACCAACTTCTTTAATAAAATTAAGGCCTGCCGTGCCCCAAGTACCACTTGACTCAATTGCGATCGCAACAAAAATATACTGTGCAAGTAGATTGGAATATTTTCGATTTTTATCGGCCTCTCTACGAATAGCAGCACCACCCGCTTTCAAGGAAGAATAAGTAACATTTGAAATGGCGAATGTATCAGCGCAGGTGAAATCCCATAATAGAGGTCTTCCTCTTTTCCATGGAACTAGTGTCATTCCATCAGGTCTTTTACCGTCGGAGCGGCTACAGCCAGATGGTTCTCGAACCGATGGTACATTGGCAGAAACTAGAGCTCTGAGGATGACATCATTGACACTAGAATGACGCATGTGTCTGCCAGCACTCCTGATACAGGAGAGACCGTGAAGGCCCCGTTGATCCACGAATGCTCCACAGGCCGGACAACGATGAGGTACACAGACGTCAGCTCCTAAACGTAAGGCAACAGCAACCCGGAAGCTTTCATTCGAAAGATGTAGGCCAAGAGGAGGAGAAGGCAAAGCTTGGAGCTAAGCACCGGACTCAGGTGAATACGCTGCTAGTAGCCTGGCTTTATCTTCAAGACAAGTAGCGGATTGTAGTAGCTGTGATTGTGTACGTTTGATGATAGGATCGTCCCAAGAAGACAGAGCTATTGGCATCCAAAAGAGAAGAACTTGATCCACTTAACGTAGACCATTTTGCTGAACAATCTTGAATAGAGGCGTCCGGGTCG